>JAFBJQ010041267.1:2342-44242 GCA_016785345.1 Trinectes maculatus
TACATACATACATACATACATACATACACTTTTTATTTGCTGCTGCAACAAAACTAATTCTAACTACCTAGCAATGTGTGTATATTGATTTAATGGCTGTCTTGGTTTACCCACAATGTTATAAAGATACACTTCTCATTATGACTCAGTGTCCCTCAGCCTGCTGATTGTTGTTTCCTACTGAGATGCATCTCAGATGAGAAGGAAGAGGGTAAAGAAGTAGAATATACGTAATTGTTGTCAGCAGTGTCTGTCTTTCAACATATATCTGCTGATGTCTGCAAAATCTTCAAGGATGTTCCTAATCATTGGGTATTTTGGGTCTCTAATATCATACACTCCCAAGTGACCCAGTTAGGGCAGTTTAGGCTTGTGTCCAGTTAGCTAGGTTCTCTTAATCAAAGGCTTTCTTCTTCAGAGCAAGACTTACCTTAAGGTTCCTTCTCCTCCTCCTCATTATTCTTATTCTATTGTTTCTTCTTTTGATGTTTAATGTGGTTGGCAAACAACTTTGAGCTGCGTTACTGCCAAATCATACTACATTACAATGCATTCCCCCGGTCCCACTCTCCAGTTCTCTCATGTTTGGCAGTCAGAGGGGGACTGACTCCTCTCATTTCCCTTGAAGACCTTGAGAAATCGACTATATTTCTTCTTTTGTTTGTTTGTCACCTGTAGGAGGTTCTGTTCCAGAGTCAGGATTCTTTTTGTCACTTGATCAAGGAAGTTCTCTCTCTTCTCTTCCTCTTCATGTAGAGCCTGTTGGGTGGTCCTGAGGTCCTCAAAGATCTCAGATTTTTCCTGAGTCCACAAGCGTGTCTCAGAGTCCAAACCTTCTTGGGCCTTGCACAGTCCTGTTCTAAGGCTGGTGATTGCCAGCTGTTGCTCCTCCACAAAACGAGACATGTCTTCCTCCAGCTTCCTCTGTGATTTTTCCAACATGTTTTTAGTCTGGACAAGTGCAGAATGATTTTTAGAGGTCTTCTCTTTCTCTTTGGCTAGGCCTTTCTCAGCGTCTTCCCTCTTTTCTCTCTCTGCTTTCAGAGTTTCATAGACATCCTGGATTTTCAAACTAGCAACATCTAGAATACTCTCTGCCTGTGACACCAAACCGGCAACATAATACCTCTCCTGCTTTGCTGCCGTTAACTCTTGTCCAATCTGTGTTAGCTTGTTGGTAAAGACATCCTGCATTTCTTTGAGACCGGTTTTCTGCTCATTCTCACTTCTGGGCTGGTTCAGCTCAATCTCAGGTTTTTGAGTGATGATCTCATCAGTCATGTACCTCTGTTCTTCCATTGTGGGCTGTTGTTCTAGACTAGTCTCAATTGAAATGATGTCAGCATGAAAAACCATTTTCTGAAACCTGTTGATTTTCTTGTTTGCTGCTGCTTCTTTCCAAGCTGTGATTTGTATTCTCACTGGAATCGTATTCTCCTCTCCTTAATACACAAACTTGCATCAGAATGAGAATGGGTTGCGAATCCCCTGGGTTCCACTGTGGCTTTGATTTTCTGTGGTGGGGGCACGTGAAAGAATCCTATCTCCTCCTAACCTTTTATCAGCATTGATGTCATGGTCATGATGTCATTTCTGTCATATCCATCAGCCCTGCCCTCTGATGTTGTCTACAGAAGTGAAAAAGAAGTCAGTATCGTTGTCAGTGGGTTAGAATTAGAGATGGGCAATGATACAATATCATTGAAACCAACATCGACAATCACGCACTAATAACAGTCTGCGCTGTTAAACATTATTAAACATTGATTTCCTCGTCGCAATTGTCAGCAATAGAACCATTTACAATACCATACAGTCATTGGGAACTTGAATCAGCCTATGTGAATCCTAGACATGGAGTGTAAACAACCGATAACTCCGGGTTAATGATGACACATGCGCAGAGCTGATCCAGAAAACATCGGAGCTGGTCGAAACTTGTTCCATCAGATTGTTGCACACTCTCACATATTAGACCTGAGGCTCTTGAAAAAATCATGACGCGTCCACCAGAGACATCAGAGCACCGAGAGACTCCCTGTGACTCCTGTTTACAGCTGATCCACACACACTCTCTCACTCTCTCTGTCACTGCGCAATCTCTACCTGCTCACCATCCTCGCTCATGTTTAACTGTAGACATTGTGATTACCCAACTGGCCAAATCTGTTGAGCCTGACTAGTCAGGTCGGGGTTTTGGCTGCCCTAGCAAAAGCTTTAAGGTTTGTAAGGTCAACTAGACAACGGAAGTAAATGGGGGTGTCTGTGGTACTGAAGAACAACTTATCCTTCCTCTTGGAAGAATTAATAGGAGAGTGAATGTTGGAATTTGAAATGTTATTTGTCTAGAAACTGATCCAGAAAACATCGGAGCTGGTCGAAACTTGTTCCATCAGATTGTTGCACACTCTCACATATTAGACCTGAGGCTCTTGAAAAAATCATGACGCGTCCACCAGAGACATCAGAGCACCGAGAGACTCCCTGTGACTCCTGTTTACAGCTGATCCACACACACTCTCTCACTCTCTCTGTCACTGCGCGATCTCTACCTGCTCACCATCCTCGCTCATGTTTAACTGTAGACATTGTGATTACCAGTAACGGCCCATCTCTAGTTAGAATTACTTTTTAATCTATTGCTGGATTTGATACTTTTGGGGGGGTTAAGTTTAAGGAACAGTTTGAGGAACAGCCCAACTGGCCAAATCTGTTGAGCCTGACTAGTCAGGTCGGGGTTTTGGCTGCCCTAGCAAAAGCTTTAAGGTTTGTAAGGTCAACTAGACAACGGAAGTAAATGGGGGTGTCTGTGGTACTGAAGAACAACTTATCCTTCCTCTTGGAAGAATTAATAGGAGAGTGAATGTTGGAATTTGAAATGTTATTTGTCTAGAAACTAGGGCAGCAACTAATGATTATTTTTGTAGTCGACTAATCTATAATCTAATTTTTCGATTAGTCAACGATTATCGATTATTTATTTGCTACGTTTCCCGTTTTTAACAAAGTTGGGTATTAATTGGATATCATTGAAAAGCAGTGTATCTTTATGTGTATTAGAGGCAATGTGTCCACAAGTGATGCATATAATAGTATTGTAGCGATCCTGCACTAATGTTCAGTGTTATTGTGAGAGTTCTGTGATGTCCCACAGTCTGTGAATGCGTCTGGTTGGTGGAGAGAGCCGTGTGTAATAAATAAGGAAGTTTTGTTGTTCTGTTGTTGTTGGCGTGGTTGCGGCCGACAGTGACCAGGTTGTATTTGAGAAACGTTACCAATAAAGAGGGCTGCTGTACAACTCCTCGTCTTCCTGATACGTCCGGTCGGATGTTACAGTATCATAGTAAAGACGCATATTTTTTCAAATGGGGCTTAACCGGAGGTTTCAGTCACTGAAAATGACGTTAACGTTACTTTGAAAAACTCCGGGTGTTCCTCAGACACGGGAAAAGGTAAACACAGTTTTAGCACCGTAACATGACGGTCGTCGTCGGCTTTGGTTATCCTGGTACGTGTAAACGAAATTAACATCATCTTTTAAGAAAGGGGCCTTAAAGTAGCCTAGCTATTGTTAGTTTAGTGCACGTGACGTGTTTATTTTCCCGACAATACTACCAGACTTTAGACATTCGCGATCTCACGCTAACATCACTATGCGACTCTGCTTCAGCCATCGTTGCTACTGCATCGACTTTGCTATTGCTATTGAACTTCTTCAGTGTTTAGTTCAATATGGACGCAGGTGGTGCAGGCTATTGCCCCTTACTTTTCCGGTGGCGCATTGCAACTTTATTTGCATGTATTCTAATGAATTGAATGGCGTTCATCACGTTGCTTAAAAAAATATACGACTAGACGACGACAAAATTTCTTGTCAACGATATTTAATAGTCGACGTCGTCGACTAATCGTTGCAGCCCTAGAATTAAGAAATTAACTACTACCCATTTGTTCTGTCTAAACCTGTGCAGCGGCGCTATCTGACTACTGCACTGCTTGTCCTGCTAATGCTGCTCTGAGCAACTGAGGCATATTGATATTCTTCAGTTTCTCCCGGTGTGAGATATGATTGATCCAGAGGCACTAAATTCATTTCTTTCAAAAGGACTTTTCATGGCAAAAACATCCGCGTCATGATTCAAAGTCCAGTCACATTTCTAAAAACCCACAGCGTACAAAATGTCAAGCTCACAGCAAACGCATCAGCACAAGGTCATCACCAAATTATTTCATCTGTGACGCTTAAGGGAACAAGATGCTCCACAGTCTCCTTTTTTTGGCTTCCAAAAGATGAGCTCCAGTCATATTCTGACAGAAACATGAAGACGATGTACCTTGCGACTAATAACCGGCTGTGGTGAAGTTTATTGTATATTGTATCGGCAAAACAGTTTACAAACTTTTTTGACGAGTAATCGTTTCATGTAAAAATATCTAACTGCTGGTAACTCACCTAAATTTAAGTTTGCTTTACGAAATCATTTCTGCTTCATGCTTTCCGAGAGTTTGCTTTAGAAAGAGTTCTCCAGATGGCAAACGACAGTGTTCACCTTCCAGTTAATCTAAAGTTTTGAGCATTTGAAATCTACAGGCGCAGCTATTCGCTGGGCTTGTTCCATTGAGGGACTCACTAATTAACTGTCAGCTGAGACAAAACAAGCAGTAAAACACCACAGTGAAAATGTGAAAATGTCAAATTTGAATTTGAAGGCAGCACAATGGTCGTTAATCTGGACTCTTTTTCGTTTTGTTTTTTTAACGCTTTTTGTGAGCACCGATGTGAAGCGACGTTTGCAGTATACTAGTATGTATTTGTTTTACTAATGGGCCAAGCCAAAAGCAAGTGCTTTTACCTGCAGTCTGGCTAGGTGGATAATAATACGACAGAGACGAGTTTTACAAAGGTCTTTGTTTACATGCAATGGCACAATTCCATCATTTGTAGAATTGGAAAAAAATGAATAACACACACTTCCCCTGTAAAATACTGACCATTAGAGTGAGTCATAATAACCATTGTTAGTTAATATCCCAGTTGTTTCCATAAATGGCCGAGAAGCAGACAAAGTGCATGTTCCACCAGTATTCCCCTGATGCAGAGCAGACCATGTTGTTTAGAGCAGCGTACAGTATCTGCAGAGAGTGCTGTGAAGCAGCAGCTGTTATTTATGGAGCGGATCCTGGGAATGCTCCTTTTTCAGTGACTTTGATGCTGCTCTCCCTCACTCACTCCCTCCCATGCAGGGAGTACGACTTTCACTGTAAAGCACCACTCGCCTCAGAGTTCAGCGCTACAACGGCACACAACATCAAGCTCGGCGTTCAGCCTTCGATCTGCAGCATTAGCCGTCCAGTCCCGTGTGAGTGAAAAGTCCGGAAACAGTAAATGAACAATATACAACAATATAACACGGGCTAATGAACGCAACGCGGACGCACAGTGAAGCAGGCACTGCTGAAGGAGCTGAGGAGGAGGCTGCAGCACAAACAGCAACTAACAGCTCTACTATCACTACGTCTACTGGAGCACGGCTGCCGATCTGTGGCCTCAGATCTTTCTCACTATGATGATGATTGACAAGTGGAGCTACCAGAAGAAAACCCAGTGTAAGACAAATATTTAGTGGTGAATCAGTGTTTGTCCAGGCTGTGTGCATGAACAGACTTCTCCCCACAGTTTCTGGTGGCTGACAGCTCGGTGGTACTGTCTATTTCAAATACTGACTGATCTCTGTGACAATGTCCAGGCAAATGCATCTTTCAATAAACTAATATTTAATTTGTAATTTCGATGTATCTCTCGCAATTACATGCGTATGAGATAAATAACTGAAAGGCATGACAAAAAACAATAATCTGTCCAAATGAGAAACTGGTTGTGCTCATAATAGTGAGCGAATCACGATGTAATGCATCTTTTTTTATGAAACGCTCTCTATTTAAAGATGATGTTACATAAATAGCCCACATGCAAAAAAAAAAACACTGATTTTTGATAATCATCCCTGCTCAGAAACAGTGGTTCCAGACTCAAATGTTTTTAAGCATTAACCAGGGTCCATGCACACAAAAAGGCCTGAGAACAGAGAACCAAAAAAGCAAGGACAGACTTGCATGCAGATTCTCCATTAATTAAACGCACATTATGAACATGACATTTCAGAGGTCAGACTTTCATCAGGCAAAATTTATAAAGAGAAAAGGCCATTCTATTATGAAAAATCATCCTCTCTTTCCCTAGGTCTGCTGAACTGTGACTAATGAAGGACTGAGGACTGAAAATCAGGTTTCAGAGAGAGTTTGACTCTCTAGTCAAAAATGTGAAAATAAAGAAAATGAGACTAAAATGAGATCACATGCAATTTCCTGTCACAACATCATTCAACTAATGATTTCTATGATTTCTAAAATTTAACACAGAATATCACATACTTACAGACTAGTGGCTACTGTTTTCTATTTTTTATTATTTTTTTCCAAACTTTGAAGGGAAACTATTTAAAGAGACAGTAGTCGAGGGTGATGCAGAATAAACCTTTGCGTTTAACTTGTGTTTATATATTTCCGGCTAAACCTGCATACTCACATATTTTGTGAGGATACTCTGACTGAGTCGTGCCTGTGTCTGGCAGGACCGCTGCTGAACCATCAGTTAGTCTCGAACACTGTGTTTTTAGAAAGACAGTGGGTCTCGGGTCCTGTTTGTCAGCGTGTTAATAACAACAAAAGTGTTACTGCAGGCCATTCGCAACAGGCATCGAAAATTCACAGATCCTGTGCCATGGGGTTGTGTATGGAGAAGCTTGCCTTCAATCTGACTTGAGGCAGTTTGTTGAGAGTGGGCCAGAGAGTGTGTGAAGCGTCCATTATTGTGCCAACCTTTAGTGCTGGGAAAATAACAGTCACAGCAGTTAAAGAGCAAACAGCCTTGCTTTCAGATCTCAAAGGTTTCTGGGCTGCACCTCATACCCACATGCCTTCCCATCATGCCACTGTCACTGCTCCACGAGCTCTGACCGCCATGGCAACCCACCATCCTGGCTCGCAGACCACACAAGACTGATGATACTGAACAGTCAAAAATGAAATTGACTGATGTCAGCTGTAGATCAGGCCGCATGGCCGATAAGGACCTTTAATTAAAGCGTCCCTGTTCTTCAATCGTGCCTTCAGCTGCTCATCTCTGCTCTTTCATAGCCCCAAAGTGACATCATGACCTAAAACTGAGGTGATTCACCTCCATATCTCTCTCTGTCCTCATCCCCTGTTCAAAATAATCCTCATCATCACTGTGCCACCTCACTCTTCCCTTCTCGATACCAGTCTGACTCCAATTCAAGCCTTCATCTTTCTCAAGAGCCTCATCCGCCGCTTGACACTGCACTGCTATTGTTGCTCCATATAACCCCCCCACTCCAGGAATCAGTCTAACTTGGAGGTTGGAGAATGGAGACCACTGCGGCTCTGTTTCCAAGCTCATTCAGACAGTTCAGCCACCACTAAAAAAGAGACGCTCATGTATGTTAATGCCATCTCAAAGGGCTACATGCTACAAATGAGACGTCTGACAGCGTCTCAGTGTGATCGCTGCATTTCTGAGAGCAGTACCTCTCAGCATCACCTCTGACAAGCTGCCACACACAGCATGGCCCCACGCTCCAACAATGACATTAACTGGAACACAGCGGCAATAAACGAAAATGTTTTTTTTTTCAAAACACCTACTCACTGCTCGAATTTTCATTTTTGCAGCTTGTCCTTCAAGGAACAGAAAGAAAAGCTTTCATTGCAGGCAAATGAGATGGGGTTAACAACACGGCTGCGTGTGATATATAATGATTACTACAATACAAACAACCCACAAAACAGTTTTTATAGTCACTGAGTTGTCTTCACCATCCCATCCATTTGTTTGTTATTTAGTCATTATTATCATCATCACCCAGAAACAGCTGACCATAAAAACAAAAGTACAGATCTCGATATAACAAAATCAGCCGACATGCACAAACAGATCTATAATGTAATTAGCTTACAGTGATAGTATCTCAGTCTAACTGGTGGTTTTAAGCTGATCGATCAGGATCTATGTGTCATGACGGACTTATCAGTTTGCCTCGAAGGCGACAAACAAACGAATCTCCAATCAGCTTGACTTCACTGACAACTAGTGTTTTTTTTTTTCATTTCAGCAGACAAATGACTCCTGTCACTCCATGGACAACAACATCAGAATGTACTTAGCAACATAATCTGCTGACTTAATTAAACCTAAATGAGTTTTGTCGTGCTTTCTATGATGAAGGTTACTCATGTTTGTCGTGGGTGAAGAAAATCCATCCGTTAACTGCAGTTACACAACTTTGTAAACTAGGAGTTAATCCACAGGATGCATTAGGACATGAACTCGGTTACTCCACTTTTATTCCCCCTTTCCTGTCTGTACCATGAAAGAAAGAAATCAGTTCCCTTTGCTCCACTGGGAGAGTGAGAACAGTAAAAGATAATGTGTCCTACCTTTCTTTAGTTTGTCTATCAGCACTGATTGTGTACTGGACAGTGCCAAGACCTTTTGAAACAACACTGTCAGTGAGGAGCAGATCAAACAGTGACGGTTGCGCAACATTTTACTCTGGTGTGATAAAAAGTTCAGACAAGTTGATTTATAGATGTTTGCTCATAATGGACATAAAGGGTAAATAGTAAAGTTCACACTTTGTTTCAGTGACAGAATTGGCTGGTTTGTTCTGAATGGTTTTACAAGGCATGGAACATCAACAACCTGACTAAACCCTTGACAATTTTTTGGTTAAGAGGCTCTTGATAGCTACATAAGCGCAAATAAAAATAAGTCAGGTTTATAGTCAGTCAGTGAAAATGGACGTTGTGGCACAAACTCTTGCTGACTTGATGTCATAAATGGGGAGGAAGTGATGGCAATGCATGGACACAGAGATGCAGTCTTAAAAGAAACTTTTGTTCCAGAACAAAACTATTTGAGGGGAAATGTTGTTTACTACTTCTGCTTGGGCAGTTCAATGTATCATTTAAATGGAGGACCAGCTCTTATGTCTCTACTCATTACACATCTGCCTCCTGGGGGAGAAAGATATTCTTTGCAGAAAAATGTCCATTCCTCTTCTTCCCACCACAGTGTCAGCTTCCTGCACAAAGTACTACATCCACCCAAACAATGGCCGATCACTGTGGTTGTGGATTACATGGACGAAAATAATCGGCAATAAACTTTTGAGTGGACCAAACAATGTAACGTCTTCACTAATCTCTGTCTGCTCTGCCTGCAAGAGGACTGTCACATGTCAGGACAGGAAAAGAAGAGATCGTTTTGACATAGACAGGCAGGGTGAAGACATGAGGCAGGACACCGGTTCAAAGTGTCTGTCAAGTGTGACTTGCTTAAGAATGAAGCTGCAACTCCGGGTCCGCTGCCTTCCCCTTTTCCAAACTAAATCTAAACCTTTACCAGCTCTTTTATTTATAATCAGGCCGTCCACCAACATAACCTCAAATCTCATCTTGCATACTGTTGCACACGGTGCATGAACTGCATACATTTCCATGGAGGAAACAACATTTGTCTTCACTCTTCGATTTCTCTCTCTTCATGTGCCACTGTGACATTTGACAACATCACCACATTTCCCCAGCTCCCATCTGTAGGAGCTGAGTCGCAGATGGGTTGAGAGGTTCATGCTCGCACAGTGCTGCTGAGAACAGTGGTGTTGTGGGTCTGTGCGTGTGTGTGTGTAGCCGTGGCCTTGTGGGAAGCTGCAGCTAAACTGATGGGATGCCAAGGAACAACAGGGGGAGGGGGGAAGGGAGGGAGCGCTGGCTTAGCCAGAAAGGAGACAAGTGCCTATACTGCAGCAATGCAGAAGTTAGGGGGATGGATGTCAATGACGTGAAAAAAAAAAAAAGAAATCGAATAAAGTGCTGATTGGAAATAAAGCTGCATGCACACACCAGACATTGCACCAAGGCATGTTCAGAGATAAACAAGTCAGTTCAACTTGATTTTCATTCATTCCACAGTCTGTGTTCTGGGTCACTGCCTTGCTGATGCTTCGTCCTGGTTATGGTGGTTATGACAATATCATCCTCAATTTATAGCACCGACAACAGGCCCTGGCAAAGCAAATACTCCCTGTTGAGCCTCCCATGCCTCCTCCCTCCTTTGCCCTCTAAGCAAACAGTGCTTCCTCTAGAGGCTGTGTGACAGGGACTGGGACACTCCTAACTATCGACTGGCTCTCAGCTCTGTCCTTTCACCCACATGTAAACAAGGCCGTAACAGGACAACCCGTGCCTGATGTTTTTACTTCCTGGCAGACAAAGTAATGCATACATTTCCTCTGTCCTTATTCCACAGCCTTCCCCCAACAGCAGTCAGAGCGGCCCGCTGCAGTAAAATGTAAACACAGGCCGAGGGAAGCCTCGGCTCATTTTTCACTGTACAACCACCCCCACCCTGCGCAAACGCATGACTGGCCGTCTCCATTTCATGTAGCCTTATCACACATAAATACACATACACACACGCATGCACCGACACAATCAGAGCACACAGAACATACACTGTATACCAGACAAACATATAGAAAGGAGGAAATGAGATAATTTGCAGCAGAAGGATTGTGAGCACTGGTGGAACAAATATCCTGTTCTCATCATAAAATTTTCATCCCTGCCAAGCTCGATGGTGGGCCAAGCGCATTTCCTGGTGCAAAATATACACACTTAACCTTGAGCTGGACTTTTTTTTTATTTATTTTTTTTACATACTGCGTCTTCTACTAGGACCTTAATCACAGAAACACAGAGGACAGAAGTTGTGGGGTAAAGATGAAGAACAATGTGGCAGCACTGAGATGTCACTCTGTCAGATCTTATGTAGGAAGTGACTTAAATTCAAACCGGGTTTGCAAAAGAGCAAAAAAAAAAAATGAATAGCTGTTTGAGGCATATTGCATGATCATCTTCAGAAGAGTACAGATGGTGAAACCCTGAAAAATTTGAAATATTACACATCTGTTCGTCTGCTGAAGAAGACGATGCCATTTGATCTAAAGCACCCGAATAACTACTAAATGGACCATGTCAACTTCTACTTCAAAGGCCAAAAGAGAACTAAAAAATCTATTCAGCATAAAATCTCGAGATGAGGATGTCCCTGTTAGAAGTAACGCAGCTTCTAGATGAGCTCTACGATGATGTGCATGGTTTGCCAATATAACTCATTTCTTACGCAGTCTATGACTCTGCTTTTTTAAAAAACAACAAACGTGCCTCTTAAGAAACTGCCGCAACACAACAAGACAAGCCAAACTCTCGTGGCATTGCATCATAATGTGTGTGTATGTGTGTAAAAACAGATGGCAACAGTCAATCAACTAAATCACTGAGGAAGGAATTAATAAGGCAGTGATGTCACGCTACTGAGCTCAGCAACAGACACATACGCGGTAACACAAAGACATCCTTTATTTTGTCAGACAGCAACTTTCAGTCTCAAAGCCCTGAGTACCAAGTCAGTGTATCAAACATCTGCCACTCAATTAAGCCTTTTATGATGGGGTACATGACTCCTGCTTATCTGTGCTAATGTAAACACTCTAGGGCTGAGCATTATTTGTAATAGGTTTTTGTGTGCTCACGCAGCCTTTAAGTTTCACACAATAGTGCTTTTGGTGAAATAGATGGCACGCTGCATTTGCAAAAGTTGCCTGTGTTTACAATCCAGATGCAACAGGGAATTAGCTTCATGTGGCAGCAAACTGCATCCTGTAAACGTGAGGATGCCTTTGAACACAAGTAGATCTGATGGGGTAATGGCTTTATCAAAAAGGTGACCTCATCAACCGTCAAAAGATTTTTCTTGCAGGGTAATCTCTAGTTAGCAGAAAAAAATAAAAACAAAAACAGATTGCTCCGCCTCCAACAGGAGGAAGTGGCGAGGGATTATTGGGATTTGGATAACAGGAGTTAATTAGACGGCATCTAAAGTGAGTCTGCCAACAGAAGACGTGCTCTAAAGCAGTGCTGTTTAATTCGTTGAGCATTTTAAAAAATGGGAAAATAATCACAAGGGAACAGTTACTACTAAATTATTGGGGTAGCTGGCAGCTTCGTATAGTACAATTATGTTTGGTTACTTTGACTGCCAATAATTAATTGGAGAATATTGACCTGATATCTAAACCAATCTTGAATTGGTACAACGATTTCCTGACTGACCTCTTCAAGCGGATTTAAAAAACTGCGTTTGTGCAATTAACGCGTCAGAAAGTGCTGACGAAGCTGAAGTTGGCTGCTGTCGATATAATAGGAAGCTGCAGATTTATGTGTCATCCACATCTACGAGCCAGACACATGCAGACACATACACACAACTGACCTAATAAATATGGATTTGGGTTTGAGGGCATACGGCGCAGAAATCAATAATGTGCAAAATGAGACAATAAATTATTTTCAATTCACTTTAGACACACACACACACACACACACATACTAATAATACACACAAATACTAACCTGTGGTGACAGGGCAGTGGGGGGCTGGGTGAAGAGTGTGGAGTGGGCTTCTGATCGTAGGCCATGTGCTCTCCTGACAGTCTGATGGGCGAAAGGAGAAGACAGTAGGTCCTGCTGAAGAGGAGACACAAACAGATACAAATGTCAGGCTATGAGAAGCAGCATTAGGTCAATGTGGAAGCAAAATGTGATATTCGCAGCACAAAACGGAAAAAAAAGCAAACTTCACGCCAGCAGCCACAGTCTGGACCGACGATACGAAAAGAGGCTTCAGATAATGAGGCATGAAAGTGATTGTGCTTTATTTTCTACTCGTGTCAAAGTTCGGTTTCCTCTGTGCAGCAAACGCACAGTGGTGGGGCACATGTTTTGTGCACTTTCTGCGTGCACAGGGGGAATGTGTGAGGCGGTATCTGCTCCTGTAGCTGTCAATCGCAGATGAAGGAGCCGACCAGGCTGCAGCTGCTGCACACCTCAACACAGATCAGGAGGGAATTAGTTTTCACTATCTACTGTTTGGTTGCTTTGGAAGTGACTGTTATCATGGTTGGGGAAAAGCAGAAAAAAACAATTTACAAGTGATGCGTGAGGATTTAAGGTTTTTGTGCTCATTTTAGGAGCGAGAGAAAGAACATTTCAGCTCTGCGTGTGTGTGTCTGTGTGTGTGTGGGCAGGTGTAAGGCCACAGTCGACTGGAACGACTAAAATATTTTTAACCTTCAAAGTAAGTGTGCACTCCGACATTACCTGCCTCCCAGCACTGAGAAAAGATTAGGAGATAAAATGGGATATTCTCCCACCGAAAACACAAAATACTTTGACTGTACGTACTAAACAACCAGTACAACTTGTTACCAACTAATCATACTGGACCCGAGTATGTGGACTTGTGTAGCCTCTGGGGGTATCGTCCACGGAATGCAACAACACAAGATTTGTATTTTACCACTTCACAAGCCTGCTGACAGCATTCTGTGGTGAGCAACCACAACACAAAGGTCAGACATAAAGATGTATTTTTTAAAACTAAACATTAAACTGAAAAATTAAACTCACCGTGTCACTTAAAAGGCCAAACGCTGACAAAGTCAGCTGTTAGTGTCTTATTTACAAATATTACAGTGTTTTTGTATTTGTGAGCATCATGAAAACGTACATGTGTATGAACGTGCAAACCCCACACAGCTGACATTGCAGAGCCAACTGCCACTGAGCCACCATGGTGCCAGTAGATGTTCTTTAATGACACTGGAATGTCAGGAGTGGAATCACAACAGATGTCTGCTTAAAACCTCCTTCCTCTACAGGTTCTTACACAGCTATCTTCCCTTTAACAACTTGCAGCTATGATGAATCACATTACAAACAGAGGCTTGTGATGAAGCTCTGCACAGCTTGGCTCATGCCTCTTTGAGTTTTTGCCAGTGTACTTATATGAGGATCACTTTGGTAGATCGGGGGTTGATCACGCAAGTCAACCACAGGTCATTTGCAGGCTGGTGCCAGGTTAAAGTCAGGTCAATTGCGTCAAAAACTGTGCACATCTATTCCAACATCAGCCATGTTGGAGAGGTATATGATGATATAGTTTTGAGTGCAGAGTCGTTGCTACAGAAGACAGTGTGTTAGTGTATTATCACAGTGAGACTTTGAAATGCAATGTCCTCAGCAATAAGATAGGCAATGGACCTTGGTCCTCAGATAGGACGCAGCAAGAGAATGATTCTCTTTTTCTTATCTATGATAAGTCAGACATCAACACTGAGGAGGGGCCTGTGTTCAAGTCTCCGATGACTATAAAAAGTGTCCATGAACTGCCAAGAGCGTCTCCATCCTCTGATCTTTTCTGTGGAGGAGGAACAGTGTTTGTTGAATTGTTGACGCCATGATGTGGAATATTTGCTGAAGCAAGGCCAAGCAACCAAACTGACTCATTTTCCTCCTGGCAGCGAAATCAAGCTGCAGCAACATAGTTACAGAGTAATATGCCAGCATGGGTCAATAAAATCCCATTAAAGGAAATACTCTTAGGTTTCATGTATTGTGAAATGGATGTGAGCTATGTGGTTTACAGAATAAACAGCACGACACTGGAAGAAAGCATAAGATTTAATATGGTTTCAATGCTAGAACAGCGACAGTAAGACCCAGGAAATACAAACTAAAAGATGATCACACTACTACAAACACACACAAACACAAAATAAGATAGTTAGTGTTGAGTCAATTCCGACACTCTTACAGTATTTTTATATAAAGTCTGACCAACTTTTTCTTCTAAACACCCCCACCATTGCCTCGGCTCATACGAGATGTTTCTCAAAGAAGCGGTTGTGACCTGTATGGAGCACCAGGCCGGCGGTCCACAGAGGGGAGGCCCCATCTATTTCTGTTGATTAGACTGCCACAGAGGAAAACAGCTGCTCTCACTAGATACAGACTACAACAGAACTGAGAAGCACAACACAGAACATATACACACTAATAGCACACTACTGTTCTCCTGATAGAAAAGACCCCAGGTGGTTAAGTCCCTACTCACCGCACCTTGTCTTTTTTAAAATACAAAAGACAGCAAACAACTGAGGGGACTGCTCATACACCAGCCACTCAAATGCACAAAAACATCCCATATTGTTAGTGAGCCTGCAGCATAAAGACATTTACAAGCCTTCACTGCTGCTTAGATAGAGAGACGGGTATAATTCTGAACAGCTCCAAGCGGAGCTGGAGACTAAAATGGTGCGAATAATTAAGTCTATTTTTACTCAGTTCCAAAATGCAGTCAGCTTGTTGGTTTTTATTCAAATATACAGCAATATGGTGCCAACATGAACTGAAGAAATGCAAAACTGAAGGGTAGTAACAGTTTTCATTTATAACCTGCTACTGATGATGCTTTTAAGGTACAAACCGGATGTATCGCTTTTATATGATACAATAAACTGTGCACAGTCGCATCAAAACACACAGACCGAGGCCGAGGCTGAGTTTCTTTTGTTCTAGATATTAGCGTATCAAACGTTCAGCAATATCGTGTGTGACATATTCAGGTCTCAGACAGAAAAGTGCTTCATACTTCTTGTCACAGAGAGAAAATAAACATAACATAATAGCCGCTGCTCTGTCATGTATTGATTTAGTGATTGACAATATAGACCGAAATGCTACGAGCTTGCTGCTTCATCACAGATGCATCATTACATTACATTACAGTCATTTGGCAGACGCTTTTATCCAAAGCGACTCACAATAAGTGCATTCAATGTTGAGATTTAAGTAAACGAATACGTATGCCTGGTGTTATCAGGTAACTCCAATCACACTCTATCCATCCCCGATCCACATGTCGGCAGTCTGATGTGCATACTAGATTGTTTTAGAAGAACTCTGAGCCAGGACCCGACTCTAGCATTTTGTCACCTCTGCATATTTCTCACGCCTGAACTACTGTGACCCTCAGCAGCTTTAATTACTGGAAACAACTCATCAGCAAGAAGCCAGAGGACTCAGATGTCTCCTTATGCAAGATATCTCACAGCACAGTTTGGCTAATGGTTAATCTTACATGTCACAGATGCTAAGTTAAGTGGGCCTCAGTGCAACTGAACAGGCCTGTGGGTGTGTTCTGTAACAGCAGCGTCAGACCTTGTGTCCTCATCATCATCTACCCAGGGCCCAGTTAGCCTCAACAATGTAACTGTGAACCAAATTCCACACATGAAAACACTTACAGTAATGTTTTCTATGCTCTTCTCTGATCAAGTCACAGCAGGGTACAAACAAACAAACAACAAATAAAAGTGTTTATAGGGCAAGAGGGTGTGAAGATCAAACACATGGTTAAAAAAAAATCTAATTTAAATGAAGCTTCTCACATTTTAAATCTGACCAGGAAGTAGTTTTGAATTGGGTGATGGTCCACTGGATACATGTTGTTTTATTGTTTAATAACGAAACGGTTTCCTCTGTGACTATAATAAACATAAGTAACATAGCAGTGGGGTCATAGCAGGAATCAGGACATGACACCTGTGTCTCACAGTGGAGGCAGAAGCTGCTGAGAGATAATTACGGACAAACTGAAGGAAATGCTATTTGCTCCCAGTTAGATGGTGCGAATACTACAGCAGATGGTAAATGGTGGGAAACCTCAAGAGGGAGGTGCAAGCCATTTTACACCTACGTCACATTCTGCTGTCATCATATAGTGCATGTGAAAATGTACACGGCTATTTAACATTGCGCGTTGAGGAAGTGTAGAGCAGGCATGCAGTTTGTTTGGTGCTTTATCTGTGTATTGTATGTGAGGTCCTGTTGTTAAGCAGCGATTGCAAAAGCCAAGACTTTTGAAGGATTCAAAGTGATAAAACCCTTGATTCACATCCCCATCCGGCCATCTCTCACCATCCCCTTATCTCCATCCCTCAGCTCCTCATCCTGTCCGGCTCGGTCACCCTCTGCAGCTCCCATGTACAAGAAGAGCAGTCGGGTAAGAGAAAGACAATGTGTGGAGGCTGCAGGCAATGGCTGGGCACCAAGAGGAGAGCGAGGGAGAGAACAGAGATGGAGTGAGTTAAATGAAATTTACAACACATTAGGCACACGCTGGCACCCATTGCCTGCACATGCAGGGTACACAGAGGGGTGAGGGGCTGCTGGCCAATGATAGTCTGTTATTGCTTGGTGGAATTGATCCAGTTGCAGGGGATCCCAGGATGTTCCCACATGATAGGCAGACATATAAACAATAGTAAATAACCTATTCAGGTAAGAGGGACTGAAACTAATCGAATCATCGACATAGTTGAATGCCCAGTGCGTCCAGCTCTCAGAGTCTTCTCTCAAGGACATTTAAGGCATTGTGTGTGTGGATGTGCGCGTGTGTATGTGTGAGCACTGCACTGCAGGACTGGACAAAGGAATCAGATGAGGCACGCTGCCAGGTTCTAACAAACCAATACTGTATATGCCAGACAGAGGGAGAGAGGGCTGCACGATCAGTATCTGCCTTCACCATTAATCACCTGTGAAGCGTGGACACCCACCTGCACACAAATGTGACGCAAACGCTTACTAGCCCTGTGCCATTTATTCATGTCGGATGCACACACACACACAAGCAGACAAACAGGGTCATGAAGGCAGGGAGTGCAGCGAGTGGGGCTGACGGCTTAGCTCCTCTCCTGCTGCAGCACAGACAGATGAATGGGAGAGTTGGAAACTGCCTTCATTCATAATGGAATACGCCAACAAAGCGGCTTCATCCCCAGGTGTCTCAGGGACTGAAAGATCTGGACAACAGCCAGAAAAAGGAAAGAAAGAATCGTCCTAAATGGACCATGCTGATTTTTTTTTTTATGATTTATTGCCCCAGGTGTTTCTGAAAATAAAGGTTAAAAGGGCAGCGGGAACTGAACCAAAACACTGCTGCCATTGCTGGACAGTCGGATTGGCCTGGAAATGTCCGAACAAACAGTGCTGACGTGATCGCACTTTAAAAGCCCCCTCGCTGTTCCATGTTGATTTTTAAAATGGGAGGACATTAGGTCCCGCAAAAAGGAATGAACTGAATATGAAGTGAGGATGAAAAGGACTGTGGATCAGACTGCAGTGTCATGGGAACCAGTAGAGGGTTAACATGAAATGTTATGAGGAACGTGTAGTTTGCTCTGTGTCATACAAAAGACAGACATCCTCCAAGCTGTGTGGATAAGGCTGGTGATCAGCAGCAGAGAGTAGGAGCGTGGGCGTGAGGGGGGAGGAAGTACAGGCACACGAGCGAGCAAGCGAGAGAGAGAGCGAGAGAGGGAGACGGGGAGAGAGAGCGAGAGAAGGGGAGGTCTGTACAGTAGGGCTCTGTATCTCTCTGCGTGTCTGCTGGCTTCTGTTTGTGTTTGTAATGATTACAAAGAACTCATTCTTCACATCGCCGTTACCCACAAATAACACATACCACCTACAGGCACAGTGTTATATGACTAGCTGTGTTAATTTACAACACCAGAAAAGAGAAGTGAATATTTTTCATCTTTAAAACGTGGCACTCGATGCCAACAAACACTGCCAAATTCTGCATGTAAAATATGGTTTATGATGTTCCCAGGCTGACAGACAGACAGGCAGACAGACAGGCAGACAGACAGAAATCAGATATGTGTGAAAATTAAAAAAAAGTCTTTGTGTGAGTCTTTTGATCAGCACCTTTTAAAATCTGCTCAACCTTTTTGGCCTTGTTGTACAAAGCAGCCTGCAGAACAGACTGTGACTGGATGTGTGGGTCAGTGAATGGGAAGCGGTTACTTTCCACAGCCTGCTGCTGAATGAACATGGCAATGTGGGCCGTGCACGACTCACCCAAGCAAAGCAACTACTAATCCAGATGCATTGTTCGAGTCACTCTGCAGGTCCAGAGACTGGTGTTACAGGTGTTACGAAACCCAGCCTATTCACTCTGACTACAAGTTGAACCTGTAACTCGAGTCAACCACATCAGTCAAAGATGTTTATGGCCCTGTCATGTGTCTCTCCTTGCACCAGGGTTAGCTGGTTCCCCTAAGGACAAGTTTACACTGTACATGCACATTACAAGCATTGATGCTTTTCTGTTCCATTTTCTTAACAACATAGACATGCAAACACACTTATAGACAATCAGCCAATTTATAACTCACCTAAATACAAGGAGTGATTTGCTTTGCACTGACCTTCTATGAAACACAATTAATTCGACCCTCTTTATACACTATGAAATTCAAAACATGGAGAAGTAAAGGGTCTATGCCACCTGAGTGACACCCCTACTAATACACAACGTTCAACTTCTCTCTCAAACTACTTTTTTATTCAGGTATCATAATGTTTATAGGTGAATTAAGAAGATCATTTACATTTGTAATGATGAGGTGACTGATTTTGGAGGTTAAATGGCTTCATTATTCCCACCACCTCAAACCACACTATCCGAATTACTATCCTCTCACCTGCAGTATGATCTTCAGCCTGGATGATAACCTGTCTTATTTGCACTCTGCACCCTCATTTCAAATTCAGTAGCAGATTTTGGATCAGAAAATGACCCGAATATTACCTATTAAAAAGGTCCTGCATTGTAAGACACTATTATTGCAAGATTTCACATCTATAGGTTTCCATTAGAAAAGCAACTAATGGATAGTATGTCCTATTCACAAAGGCTGCTGGCCAATTGCCTTTGATGACATCTGTTGCAAACAGATAATAAGTGTGACAGTGAAGTGATGTAGGCAACAAGTGTTTATAGGGTCAGTATTTAATTAATTAATGGGGCAGTGTCACAGAATTCGGACTGTTGCGAACACAACTTACAAATAAGACACAGAGAGAATAGAAATTTGCATTTTTCCTGTGCAGTTTTGAGACAAATGCAAATAAGTAAAAGACTTCGTAAACTTAAGCTGTAACTTATCAGACAAAATGATATATTTTTATATTAACTTTTGCATTAAATGAAGTATAAATTTGAAGGAGAGCCTCATAGGCAAATCAATAATTCAGGAATGGAATGAAATGTGACACTGCCTGTGCATTGTAGTGTAACATTTATTCTGAGGATCTAGCTGAATGGAAGGAGATGGAGAGTGTAGCTGACTTGTGAAAGCTTAAACTATGTGTATATATGAGTCCACCCAGACAGAAACGTCCTGGTGTATCTTGCAAGATGGAGCCTGTCCCGCAAAAAATTAAACCATGGGTTGACTGTGCATGCAGCTCAGCCTCACATTTTATTGTTACTGTTTATTCTCATATCCACACTAAATATGGTGAGGTGAAAGCAGCAAGCCCACTGAAAATAAAGATTTTCAACCACAACACTTGTCATTGCTGAGGGTGCGCAGTATCAGTAAAAATGGGTTTATGGGTCAGATTAAGGCTGGGGACTGACAGATATAATGTTATTAAAGTTTCAGTACTGTCGCTCGTTCAGAAACCATCGTTGCACATGAGGCAGCGATCAGAGCACAAGGTAAACGATAACCTTCAACTCTCTATGACAAAAAGATTCTATGTGCTGAGTGTTACCAGGGCAACAGCAGCACTGGGAGTTATGACAAGCTCCAGTAACCTGTATATTTACATCTGTGTGTCTACCTGGATATTTATTTGTCTTCTAAAACTCAAAAAACAGCCACCGCCACAAATCATTGCTTTGCCTTCCCACTGAGTTGAAGACCAGACTGGGATTTCTTCAGGGATATCCTCAGGACCGGTGGGAGTTTAAAGCTCCGGTCTACACTGATGCTGACAGCACCTCTTCTGCATCCATATCACCTACATGTTCTCCCTTTGGAAAACAACAGCCAAGAAAATACCAGGCAACAGTTTGGGTGAACAGGGAATTACTCAAACTAAACTTTCTCTGACAAGCAGATAATTGTTTTCTCCCTGCACACTGAAAACAGGAGTGAAGTTATGGAGGTAATTTCCTGAGAATCTACACAGCAGGACAAACACCAAGGAAGAAAAACAAATAGCAGCATCAGAGAGATTTATATCGGCTGGCCCAGTGAAACAGCGCTTTCTTTACTCCATCGTCACAAGTACAGCAAACAGCCACACCCAATCTAAGATCAATAACCTGGAGATAACATGCACTCTCTGTGATGCACATATGCAGAACAAGGGAACAGCTGAAGCAAAAAGGAACTGAGATCATTTAAAACAGCTGCCACAAGTTGAACGTGTGGCATGTGGTTAAATACTTTTAGAGCCACATAGAGGATCGCAGTTGTACTGAGGGAGCAACGCTCACAAGTCTCATGCCTGTGGGTCATAAGATTCCCCTGCAATACAACAACCTGAGATACTCCTACTCTGCGGTCAATGATGGTTTGCATGTATGTGAAAAAAAACTGTGTTGTACCTGCTTTGCATACTGAATGTGGTTGCACATGCATGTCGAGTGATGTGAGGCCGAGTGTTGTGAGCTTTATTAACACAATGATTTCCTTCTACATGTTATGTCCCACGCAAACTGTAGATGCTGTATTTGGAGTTGACTCAGAAACCACAAACACCACTCCTGTCTTAATCTGGCTGTTTCACACTGTGATGGAAACACTGCCCTGGCAACTGCACGTGGAAGGTACATCCACTTTACATACATTTATTTAAACTGGACCTGAATCGTGTCCTGCACAGTGGCTCATTGCTCACAAAGCAAATGTCCACTGAAGGCTGTCTCCATGGAAATGTGTTCTCCAACAAAGTCCCCTCTTCACCATCTCCACCTCACTATTTATAGAATGGCGGCGCTCTAACAAGCTGGCAGAGGACGAGTATCGGTGTAGTGAGAAGAGAAATGTCTAGTACCTCCACCTCTCCACGCTGCCCGTCTTTTCCTTCACAGCTTCATTTCAAATCAAAGGCTTGGAACAAGCTTACACACAAACAGCTGACTAACAATCGCCCGTCTCACAGACGACAGCAGGTTTTGTGTGAAGCATGTGTGTCTGTGTCGAGCTGATGAAAGGCCTGCAGGGTGTGCGTGCACACACCCGCCAGATAGAAATGTGAAGACAGCATACATGCAGTGTCATTGGTAACTTTTCTCCAGCGGAGGGTTGTGGGACTCAGCGGCTGGTTGCTTTTTGACCTCCACGTGTGGAATAAAGATGGGAAAACTGCAGGCACTTCTGAGGTCAACAGAACTCCATACTGCCACACTAACAAAAAGCTAATTATATGACTATTCATGCACACTGCACATGTGCATGTGCATCCCACTGTAAACAGGAAGCAGAAACTTGATGCAGAGAGAGGCTGACGGAGGTCAATGGGGAAGTCGTCAACAAGGATGCTAATTTTGCTAATCAGCATTAGCCTACATGGATGCCATGCTTATCAACGCCACATGGCGCACTTGCACCAGAGCGCTGGGCTCATCCATACAGCCTGGCGTTAAGTCACTGACCGCAAACAGTCACAGCTGCCATGATTTCATTAGGAAAGCCACTCACTCTTAATGAGTCATCATTCTATTCAAACACCACCATATCTAGTAGTGTTGCTGTTGTTATAACTCCTGTTATAAACTGATGACCTGATACTGCCCTGAGTCAAACGTTAAGTGCTCTTTTGATCCAGAGAAGAAATATTTCGGGCCTTGGTGTCTCTTCAGAGACCTAATAGACAATGGATTCGAGCAGCAGAGCTATTTACACAAGCAATTTATTTACTGCCCCGCTTCCTGGAGGTGCCTTTGAGCAGATGAGATTGTATCTCTCACACATCGTCCCTTCTAAGTCCTGCCTGACGCGCATAACACACAAGAAGACAGAGCACATGGAAAATGGATGACACTGCAGGTCCCTCGTGATGCGTAACTGTTTTATGAAAAGACACCTCTAATTAAGGCACAAAATGCACGTGAGTACTGTCCTGCTTGTGACATAGTTAAAATCGTCATATTATAGTAATATTTCCTATGTCGAGCAACATTTGCAGAATACCCCTCTAATAGGATTATCTGGTCAAAACCTCCAGGCCACACAGGAATATAGAATATCATGATTGGCTGGTTTGAATGAGGCGGCAAAGTGCTGAGGCAGCCAAAGACGAGCCTTAACCACAAGCACTTCTCGACCACATATATGACCCCCACCCCCCCAACTCTTATCCAACCTCCACTCGGCTCTCTGTAACAGACATGCCAATTCCACACGTGCGTCCAGCCACTGATCCACTTTTGCTGATTCAGGAGTTAATTAAAAGAAACAAGACTCAAAGCCCAGGCCCCTGATTCGTTTAAAACTGACAGTTAATAAGTTGTTAGAGGAGACAGGTTCTTGCAGAACAGCGAAACAATGACACACCCCCTCATGTAAAGAATATTCTGATGCACAGGAGCTTGTTGTGACCTGTTTGGGGCATGTTTGATCAGTCTCTCTTGTCCAGTTAATCATTACAAGTAATATTAGGACTGGAGAGCATAGAGAGCATTGTTGAAAAAAGGTGTGCATCTTTGTTTTCATTATGTTGAATCCCCTAAGTGGGTCTGTGTCCACCGTGGCGCTGCTACAGTCTGGGTAATTACAGTGCAAACATACTGGGCGCCAGGCTGGACACAGAGTCCTGCTTTCTGTGGCTCGCTGACTCCCTGGATGTGCTGGAGAGCCTGATCAATCTCAGTTAAGGTTCAGTCCTTGACTTCTGTTTGTGTAATGAGTTTGTCACGAGCATCATTTATTAAATTCTGACGACTCCATTTCATAAAGAGGGCGTCGGTATTGGAAAGGAAGAACAGAAATGGTGAAGTATTATGATTCGACATAAATGGGCCTTGAAGATTCTCAATAAGAATGGAGGGGTTTGTGGGTAGCAGACTGTCATGCTCCTTCACTCATCATCTCCGTGGGCAGCTGCCAGGCAACCATTTGCTTCTCCAGACATACCTAGTTATCGGCTGTCTAAAGGACCCCTTCCTCACCTGACATCATCATATCTCATTTCATATTTGACCTTGATTGTTGAACAGAACCAAAAACAGAATGAAACCAAAAATGATTATCGTGTGTTCTCAAGTATGTGCAGGAAATAAAAACAATGCAGTGGTCAACAATTACGTGTAAATACTGTAGCATCTGAAGATAAACAGTTACTGCAGCTGTCTTCTTACCACCACTACTTTATTTGTATTCAACTGTCATTTTGATTGGTGCATATTAAATCTGCGGACTTCTTTGATTTGCTCTTTGCAGAGTGAAACAGTAATGCATGATTGGCATTTAAAAACAAGTTCTTTGGTGATGGCTGTAATGAATGGGTCCCAGCTTCCAGCGATGAAAGGTACAATGTGAAATGATGCTAAAGAGGGAAAAAAAAAATAATAAGAGCGGCCTGCTTAAGCCACCATGGAAAAACAATTCCTCTGAAGTCAAAACACACTCCCTCTTGCCAGAGTGACCTCCACGTGAGGACGATGTCACAACTCTCCTAAATCCTGTTCAACCATGACCAGCAAAGCCCTCATTTTCCTGGTAACACAACACCACAATGTTTCACTATAAAGACAAACTCTCAAATGCATGCAGATACCCTCCCAGCACAGCGGTGCCATCGTCTGTCCTCTGCACCTCCGTTATCATCTGCCTCTGTCGCAGGAGACGCTGGTCCGATCTCTCAAAACACCGTGACTAAAAAGGGGTAACGAACTTGAAAATGTTAAGATCTCTTGCCATTAACCCAGGGCAATGATCCAGCAGGAACAAAAGGAGTACTTGAGTGAGGAGGTATCCAGGCAATTAGAGTGCTTTTGACCGTGTTTAATTTTGCAAAGGTCCAACTCTGAAAGTGATCTGTTCAGTTATTTGAAAATTTTGTTTGCTTTTCTCTGCCTGTCTCCAACCTCTGCATGTGTTATACTTTGTTTGAGTTCATGTATAACCTAATGGAGTAAAATTGTGTCCTGTGTCCTTGAATCCCAGTAATGTATTATTTTTTCCCTCCTACTGAATTTCTCAGTGACGTGAATGAATGCATACATAATTTACAGAGTAATTAAAATCAAATCATTTGTCACAGATCCAACATATATCTGAATTTGACCACACGGTGTGTTTCTGAGAGAGCGACAAGGCTACAAAGACTTAATTTTAACACCCGAATGAGGGTTTTTACAAATAGGTCTACTCATTTTGCCAGAAACAGTGTAAAGGGGTGTAAAAGTCCAATTCTTCAGTTGTGTGAGTGGTTTGAAATAATCCTGCTGGCTGTGACATGGGACTGCTAATGAGAAGCAGCTTTGGAGCTTCACTCAGTTTCTAATCAGTAAAAGAGGTGAGCCTGGGGCCATGGGAATCCCAAAACATCCCAAAAGAACCTTCCAGCCAATCCTCCACTAATCAGTAAAACAGGACTTACTCATACAGCTGCCTCTCTTGACAGCTAAGCCCATTTCTTCTCCCCTGCCCACCCCACAGTGATGACTCCTCCTGCCCTGATATGATTGTTTTCTGCTTTTCACAGCACAATTATAATTTATGGAGCTGTCGGAGTCAATACAATATATTGTTTTCAATTCAATAACTCGTAATAAGTGGGAGTGTGATGTGAATACTGGGGAGTTTCATTTTGGGAAATACCACTCTGTCATGAGGCTGATATGGGAAGCTCTATATGCACCAATCTGATAATGGCTTTCACTTTCATTAGGTTACAAAACGTATGTAATTTTGACTTTCCCCTGACATGTAGCTCAGAGATGCTTAAATGGCAGGCTTACATCTAAATAAGAGGGTCCTGCCTTGGAGACGGAGGGTAAAGCAAAGGCCGAGTAAAGGCCAAGACAGACAGGAATTGGCAAGTGAAAATTGATTTTCCTAAGCAAAAATGTGAGCAAGACAGGAAAAAGGTTTCACTATTCACTGTCAATATCCCTGCGTTTAGCTACAGCCTGTCCTACTCTGCTTGTGTTCATTCACAATGAATTTGTAAAAACAACAATCAATTGATTCCGGAGGGAGAGGTCAACCCTCGCCTGCTCTTACACAAATTGGAGACTCTTTTACGGGGCGAAGTTCTATCAAATTCAACCATTTGAAAAGACACAAACAGTTTTAAACAAACTGGGATCAATAAGTGACAGGTTGAAAATGCCTCCTGCCCCTTCTCTAATGAGGCGAATGAGTAGATATAAGAACATAACAGTTATCCTAATCCACAATTCGGCACAGTTTGGTCGATGTCTTGGGTTTGCTTTAAATAAAAGTATAATTTTGTGTGACAGTGTTAGGTGTGAAATTTAAAACAAGTTTTGTTATTGGTAACGAAGTATTTGTTCGACAGGCTGCACCTGCAGCATCAAGAGCAGGTTGAGGCATTATGGTTCCGTCATTCCATATTACGATACAAGATTGTGCAGCATTTTTTAACACAGATTACCAGTTTACACTTCATTACGCCCCCTGCGAGTAAGCTGCTTTCTGACTGTCCATAAAAGTTACTCTATTCATTTCCGACCCGTATAAGAATACAAGCAATAACAAGTTGCAGGGATAGACGAATCTGCTTATTTGGAGAAGTTTAACATCACATCCATGGTTCCATGGTGACAACCACTCATGAGAAAACCCAGGTACTGTGTTTGCATATTAGGCTGGCCTATTTTTAGGGGCTCTCTGGCCTGCAGAAATGACTGACTCGTTTTCCCCTTGTATTGTTCCTCCATTGTGCTTTTGTTGCTCCTGTGTAATTCTAAACCTGCCATGGCTTTATGTAAACAAGAATGCAAAATTAATAAATTAACATAACAAAGCAAAAAGCCAACCACGCCAGAACAGGTCATACAGTTAGGGATCAGGCCGATCCAATTCAGTATCCGTATTGGTTTCCAATACCAACATAATTCGTGGATTCCACGCAACCTGTGGAAATTTCCGATCCATGTCTTATGTCTGTGCTTTAATGTTATCTGCTGAAATGACTCCACTAGTGAGTCCTGCCAGCTGGTCTGCTAGCTAGCTAATTGAGTAGACAGGATTGCCATACTTTGTGTAGATTATCAAAAGGAAAATGTATCAACTCAATCTAGAAGTGCTTACACATAACTGTCCCACACTGTTCAACAGATGTGGGCAAAGCCAACCTTTGTGTGCCAAATCTGACCTGTTTAATTTATAGTGCTTATTGGCTGTCATGATAATGAGCCAAATCCAAAATTTAATGGCACAAAAGGCCAGGCTGCAGGCGACCTTCACATTCTAGCACCACCTTGTCCTGCCCTCCTGGCACAGCACACCACCAGCTCCACATCCCAGAGACGAGAGGAGGTAACCAAGCATTGCTGCCATCCATCATCACATTACACACACAGGCCCAGTTTAATGTCCTTTGCCGACTTGACTGGAGACACGCTGGGCCACACAGAAACATGGGAAGCAGCTAATTAGTCAAAGCCAACAGCAGAGGTTCACCAGTCATTTACCACTTCAAGGGTGAAATGTCTTCCACAGTGCTAATGAGGACTTTGTCTATCACAGTGGTCGCATCCATAAAAATTCTACCCAATCTCCATAATAAAACAGCAGTTTACAGGCGCCTGTGCCCCCTTAATTGAAGCATTAAAATAATAACTGTACATTCAAACATGGAAACAGATTGTTGGACGTGGGTAAATTCAGAATAATATCTTATAATATCTATCTGCGTCTTACATTGAATCATTTCACCTTCCAGGATTTTTTTTTTGACCACTGGGCAAACAGCTGGTGAGCGTGAGAAAGGCTACCATGCTGTGCGGTGCTGAAGTGTGATGCACTCAGGGAAGTTAGAAGAGGAAAGCACCAGGGAAATAGGACACGCACTAGCATATGTCTGGAGGTATAAATGGAGGCGAAAAGGTAGGTCTTATAACATGATATATAGATGTGCTGCAGTGAAGTGTAATGTACTGTGATTTGGTGGTAATGCACTGAAAAGTTGTTTGCCAGCCGCCATAAAACATCAGAAGATGAAGTCAAGGTTTTTTTTACATTGTATTATTTTAGTAATATATGAATGCGGCTACTGCATTATTACTGCACTGTATTATTATTACTGTACCAAATTATTACTGTACTAAATTGTATTATTATTACTGTACTAAATGTACAGGATGTTTAGAGCATAAAACACACTGTCAACTGTCAACACTGTCAACTGTCAACACATTGCAGTTGAAGCTGCATTGTCTACGACTGACTTTAGTTGCTGCAATACTCAACACAATTAACACTGACTGCCATGAATGTGATGATAACTATACAATATCCAACTAAATGCAGCATAAAGAGTGCTTCTATCAGCCAAGGGACTGATGCCCTTCTCAGGCTGTAACTCATACACACAGGACAGGGCTGTCAACCTATCTGTAACAGAGGCATTAAAAGGAGAGGCAGTATGCTACAGTCAAGTGCTCAAAACAAACCCCAGACTTAGACACTGCAAGAGGCTTTTGCCTTTGGCACACCATATGGCAAAGGATCACAAAGATGAGAAGGGGATAACATCTGCAGTTGCAACTTACATCTGCAAATGGCCCAGTAAACACAATGTGCTATATTTTTAATGGAAGCGGTATCTTGATATGAGCTGGTACTAATGAGATATGAGGATTTGACATTTATGACACAGACAGTGACAGATAGATAGATTAACAGCTGCAGAAATATTCGAAACCCCTCTATGGTGTTTGGCGCTAGAACAATTTGCAATAGATTCATATAGACAAGCTGCCAACAATAGCAGCCCCACAAATAATGATTACTATTTAATATTTATATTAATATTCAGGGATGCATCTACTTACTGGTGAGACTACCTAGAGTGATCCATCCATCTGTATGTTTTGATTTTTGAAGGGAAGTGAGAGAGATAATCTGTAAATAAATTGCAACTTATATTTTGCTTATTGCATAACTGACACTTTAGTGAGCACACTGTTTTGATGTCAAGATGGCAAATGATAGAGTTCGCTGAACAAAATGAAACCCTGGAGTAGGTTCTTGGTCAATTGTTTCTGAAACAATAATTATATTTACAATGTGAATAGTATCTGTAATGCAGTCCAGTCTGACTGTTCTGCCTTCAAGTCTACTTTCATGAGAGGAGGTAGGGTGTGAAATTGGCTATGTCTCATCTCTGCCATTATCTTTTGTGTGACTGGTGGATGTTTGCAGTACTACATGGTTTTGAAATTGAGATCCAGAGTAGTCAATGCTAAGATCTTTCAGTATTGCATTACTCAGTTGGCAACCAAACGATAATGGCCGCATGTTTACATGAAGTCCTTTTACCTTATCGCTTCCACCGATTCCCTGGCTATATGCAAACAAATGAGAAAAACGGAAAACTAAGGGGACACAGTTTTACTACCATCACAGTATCAACACAACCTCATTTCTAGGAAACCAATCACAGTATCAACAAAACAAACACAAAAGGGTCACAGCTTGTGATGATCTCTTGTTTTTAGTGGCACTGAAATTATTCAGAGGGACAGATGTAATTTACGTTTACACATTGGGCTGACTTAAAGTGATTGCTGCTGATGAAGAATGGAGAAACCTGTGTGCCTTGCAACACAAGACTTGTTGTTCTCTATTTCCTGTTCATTTCTCTGTGGCTTCCTGTCTACAGCTAATTAAAACAGGGGTGTGGGCAGTCAGCAGTGGACTGAACCACTGGGCTTTTCGACCAGTTGCTGGGTGTGGATATCAGTTTTTCTTTAGGTTCTTTGTCCTCATTAACCACAACACTAAAATTAACCTCATAAAGCAGTTTGTTCATCTAGGTATTCCAGTCTACTTCAACTGTACCCAAATCAGTCGATATAGTATGCTAATGTGGAAAGAGTAGGAATATAAACAGCAGCAACATGGCACTGTATACGGACCGAATGGAACATCCAGGCTACAGATCAATCATTTTTGTAACTTTACCTATGATTGACGGAAATTCTATCAAATCACTTTGTCTCATGTAGCCTTCCAAGAGCATACGAAGCCCCCCAGGATAAGTTAAATCAATTTTCTTACCCACTAACGAAAACCCTCTAAATTGCACTTCATGCCCATTAAAATTGTGTCTGTATACTGATAGTAATTCAATATTATTCAAAAGATGGAACAGAACAGCTGCACCGACCAAAGATTATTAAGATTCCACTCTGACAGAGGTATCTGACCTCATTTGACAAAATCTGAGGATAGACATGCAGATCAGCATCATAAACCCTGAATGTCACGGTCAAGCTGGCTTTCGCAATTAAATGCCATCTATTATTTTCCATAGAGAAAAAAGTCATCTAATCTGTCAATAACCACACTCCAAACCGAAAGAAGAAATCGTTAATTAGGCTAGAGCGCATAAATTACAGCGAATGTAACATCCCATTCATCATTTCAAGTCAAATGGTTTGTCCTTGGTAGAATACACCGATTTCCCTTATTGTTCATTTATGTAAATGTTAGATCATAAATGGACTCAGAAACCGGTTTGCCGGTTTGAGCAGGATTTCATGACTGAACCCATCTGTGTGGACAGGTTTATCAATCACTCAATGATCATATCACCTTTGGCACACAACTGCCACAAGACGACACTCACTCCCTCTCACGCTAATCCAGATAACTTCAGCGGTGAGGTCGTCAAAGCAGCAGGGATAAATTAGTTTACTCTTACAATGATTAGATTTAAAGCCAGGAGTGGGCTTTGAACTCCTGGACCCAAACACTCTCTACCACCAACTGCTCAGTGTTATTGAACACAGCTTAAATGGCAACAGATGTGGAAAAAGAACATAATTTGATGTCCACCTAACAGCCAAGTTCATAGCGAATGCATACATACGGTTTTTCAAGGTTATATTGGGAAATTACTCAGTTTTACTAAGAATATATCCAACCATACTCATAGCTGTAATCCATAATCCTTTTACTATGACACCTGACTCAACAGTAATGTGGTGCAGGTTAAATGTAAGCCTCTGGAGCCCACCGTCCGCTTTGTGTTACCGTGTAGAAAACCCACTGTGACTGCAATCCGTTCCAGTAGCACAGACTGAAATGGGATTCTATGTACCATAACAGTGAGGAACCTGTCCAGCTATCAGGTACAAAATGCTAAATGGCAACTCATTAGCACGTGCCCCAAAGGATATTTAAAAGCACAAGACTAGAAACAGGTCTCACTTACGGCGGTGACCTACTCACCAATGAATACTGAGACTGAGCTGTCACACAGTAACACACAGGCACCAGGTTAGTACCTGCAGGGGCAATGCTTTGATGGATGAAGAGACAATACGAAAGGAAAATATAAGTAGAAATTCAACAAACTGAAATGAAATGAAAAACCAATTAGGGCCAACTCCGCAGAAATACATCTCATCTTGTTAAATCACTTCAGGTTAAATAAGCTAGAAGGCTGAAGACAGTTTCCTCTCCACAGGGGCTGAAGTGTTCTGTTGTAACAGTTCACAGGAAGTGTCAGTAATGGGCCGACGCGGCAACGTGGTCCAGGTGCGTCCATTTTGACAAGCTGCATAACCTCCACACTGGCCCGTTGCAAGTGTGTAAGTGTTAGCATGGAGGAGGAGGGGTGAGACGACGAAGACACGAGACAGAGAGGGGGAAAAGGTATGAAGACAGGAAAGACATAAAGAGGGAGTGAGCTGTGGCAAAGGAGAGCTCCGAGTATCACAGCAGTGTTTTAGCTACACGGAGAATTGGGATACAATCACTTCCTCATTCCTTTGTATTCAGGTCCATCCTGTGCTTCACCCCCCTCCACCCCCCCAGCTGCTGTAAAGACTCAGAGTCTGCACTGCCGAGGCAGCGGGTCATACACAAGGAAACGATGTGTGCAACTGCTGCTGTGTGGTGACAGTTTTCGCAAACCCATAAGGTACTTCCTGTTACTGTGACCATTACTGAGGCTGCATTTATTCCTGCGGCGGCTGTGTAAGGAACCCAGAGCAGCTTACAGGAAAACCAAGGATCCCCCCCCCACCGAATGGGGAAACACCCACAGGGAGGGGAGGAACATGGGCTGGCTGGAGAGTCTGACATCATCCAAGTGTGGGTTCTCCATGTTTCTGTGAAGTCTTGTGTGTGCATGTGTGTGTGTGTGCGTGTGTGTGTGTGTGTATGTGAGAACAGTAAGTGCATCTCTCCCTCGCTCTGGCACAGGCACAACTGTGGTTGCTCTCTCGAGCTCTGCTGAGCATACATTCATTATTCTGAGTTTCTGCTGCAACACACACACACACACACACACACACACACACACACACACACACACACGCTGCAGACTTCACACACTGTAGAGGCGGAGAGATGAGGGGAACCATCGGTCATTGACCGTGTTCCTCCTCACATCCTCATTGAAACAGCACAGTAACAATGCAGACATCCCCGATCCCTGACGGGTCGGTCTCCACACCAACACTGAACCCGGGATCGCAGTCATATTGACCCGCAGCGACATGAACGGCGACTAGTGGTCTAAATCCGCCGCTGCAAAGTTGAAGGGCAGGCGCGGGATAAGAGAGGAGACCTGGGGCGTTGTGGTGAATCAGTGTGTGGAGGCTGGTTACAGTAAAACGCCTGGGCAGCGCCGGTGAGGTGTTAATGGGCTTCGGCAACAACAACAACAAAAAAGCTGCATCGCCCCTGTCAAAGCTGCCACCGTGGATAACAAGGAGCACTGCACCGGGATGGGACACACACCGTGACTCATCCCGAGACTCCTCTTTCCGGGAGGGGCAATAACAAGAAAAGGCATTATCGGTAAATCTTGAGGCTAGTTAGCGCTACTTCCTTAGCCTGCCGCCTGTCTCTCGCTCTCTGTCTCCCTCTCTCTCTCTCTCTCCTGGTCCAGCCTGCCCGGTGCTACACCTCCCCCTGTGCCACACACACACATACACATTAAGACACACACGTCCTGGGACTTACCGGTCGTATGTGCTGATGATGTCGCTGTGAAGAGACAACAAGTGCGGGCAGGCTGCCGGCCCCCGCTCCGCTGCTCCGGGACAACAGGAGCACTGATCTGCACACTTTCGCAGCCATCTCTGTAGTGAAAGCTCGCCGGGAAGGAGACTGCTGCGGGCGGACCGAGACGCACCGAGGGGAAGAGGGAGGGTGGTGGGCGGGTTTGCGGGGCTGGACTACGGCTTCACACACATGCCCAGTGTTGCACCAGTATGCATAGATCTAACACGCGCACGGGCTGCGCGTGATCTGTCGCGCCCACTGAAATACCCGTCACTTCAGTTCGATCACTGAAGGTCGGAGAACCAGTCCTATCATTGTCCCAATGTGGCATTGGATAAAGTGTTGGGAGAGGACCGAGTGCTGCGTTTGAAAGTTGAATCATTAATTTCATAGTTCGGTAAAGATAAAAAAAAAATTAACATCTCCCACTCTTGAATTTTATCCCCTACGTGTTATAACAGTGAGAGATAGAAGATAGAAGTTTCCTCTTGTAATCATCAGTATGCTACAGTCACACCCAGAGGTAAAGAGCTTTATGTGATAGTGGTGGACAGATCGATCTAAAATATTGGTGTATCGATACCAATGTTGGTACCAATGTTGATCAGTACTTGCATGATGAGTTCTATACTTAAGTTTCAGTTTCTCTTCTCTATGTTCAGTACACATCTCCCCTTACCAGTGGTGTGAAGTACTGGCTCGAGCATGTGTCTTTTATGTCTTTTATGTGTTTTATGAAGCGAGAATAAAGGTTTGTATTCTTAAAACCAAGACAAGTTGAATAACTGAAATGACGATAAAGCTTTTTTCATAAAAGTATCAGTATCGATATCGGTATCGGCAATACTGGCCCTGTATTTACTTAGTATTGGATCAATACCAAATTTTGCAGTATCGCCCACCTGTTACGTTTCAGTAATGGCTTGAACCCAAAGCAGAGAGCAAACAAAAATTGAACTATGGCAAAAATAATCTTTTAATAGAAGAACTCAGCATCAAAACTCATAGCAGTGGTGAAGGCAGGGAGCAGGCAGACTGGAACCTCAGGCTGAGTAGACAGAGAACTAAACACAGACAGGAGCTGGCGAGTAATCACAGTGGCAACCACAAGGCAGGAGAAAGATCTAAGAAGCAAGAATCAAGGTAAGACAAAAATCCAAAAGTAGAGACTTTGCAAAGGAACGGATAGTGGCCAGACTAGGTGCAGTCGCTGGAAGTCCTCCTGGGCCAATGGTAGAGCCACTTCTGTGTCCTGGGTGGGCAAGAGTGGTAACCCGTATACCGCCATGAAAGGAGACATGCCAGTGGAGGAGACCAGGGAATTATGGACGTATTCCACCCAGGGGAGGTAGGTGGACCAAGAGGCTGCATGCTGGTAGAAGACGCAATGGAGAGCCGCCTCCAGGTCCTGGTTTGTCTGTTCAGTCTGGCCGTTAGTCTGGGGATTGTAACCAGATGACAAGCTGGCTGACACCCCCACTAGCTTCACAAAAGGATTTCCAGACCCTGGCAGCAAAGTGGGGACCACGATCGGATACAGTGTCTGAAGGGATGCCATGGGGTCTAAAGACATACTGAACTATTAAAGAGGCAGTTTCCAAAGCTGAGGGTAGTTTAGGTAGAGGAATGAAGTGTGCATCTTTGGAAAAGCGGTGAACTATAAATGTTTTACCATTAGATGGGGGAAGACCTGCTACAAAGTCCAAGGAAATGTGCGACCAGGGCCAGAGCGGAATGGGCAGGGGGTGTAGCAGTCCCCATAGCGCTTGATGAGATGGTTTGTTGCAGCCGCAAAATGAGCAGGCCGAGACAAACTCTCGTCTACTGACATGGTGGGCCACCAGAAGCGCTGGCGCTGGAGTTCTACTGTCCTGTTAATCACAGAATGACAAGCCAGTTTTGACGAGTGACCCCACACCACGATTGGAGAGTTGGCGGCCAATGGTTAAGCTTGCGGGCAGGGCGAAGATATGCAAGGTTTTTATGGTCAGTCCACACAATAAATGGGTGTTTAGAGCCCTCCAGCCAATGGCACCATTCTTGCAGCACCAGCAACACCACCAGAGGCTCTCTAATACCAACATCATAGTTCTTGTCGGCAGGAAAAAGCCGACGGGAAAGGAAAGCACAGGGATGAAGCTTCTGGTCGATGGGCGAGTGCTGGAATAAGACCCCCCCCACCCCGGTGTCTGAGGCATCGACTTCAACAATTAACTGAACAGAGGGATTTGGATGAGTTAGAACAGGAGCAGAAGAGAATGATTCTTTCAACTTAACAAAAGCAGTCTCCACTTCACTTTCGGCGAACCGTTGAAGGTTGGCCACTTGACCACTGCCTGAACAACAGAGCATCAGCCAAAACAAAAAACAAAAAAAGTAACAGAATCCTCATGCCACCCTTAGTATGAATATGAGTATGACATCTATATTAAATAAAATGCTAATAAATGTGTAGATAACCGGCTAGTTAATTTATTTGTTTATTTTTGCTATTGTGAAATCAAAAGACATTACAGTGTAAGTGAACAGTGTAAAGGCGGTACCCGTGCCTATCTGTAGCTGTGCGCACATCATATACTGTCTTGCTCAGCTATTACTAACAGCAAAACTTGGCACTTAGCAGAGCGCGACTTCACTTCAAATATCCCCAGCTGTCTTGAAAGAGGCACGCACAACATAACCTGTCTCTCTCTTGGCAGACATGCTGTCACTGGCCAAATCACCCCTTCCTATATAAGTGTCTATTATTAGCTTGTCCTTCAGTCCATCTTGTGACTGTGTCCCAAAAGACAAACCCTACAGGATCAAATCTAATTGAACTGATCTGACTTTTAAACAGCATGGACTACTTCACATTGTACATGCATGTGAATGCATTTCACATTTCCTGTACCTAAATATACCTAACATACAGGCAAGCAGTCAAGTTAAAGGTGTAGGGCTATTTTCATCATAATCACTCGCCCACTGCAAATGCAAGTAATCAGTGTGGTAATGAGTCTGTTTGGTCAATGAATGTCAAGGAGACTCCCTTTAGAGGAATGTAACCTGCTCTCCTTAATCTTTGACCAAGCCTGTCATACAATATTGTTTGCAGTTCCTATATTGGCCAAGGGCAAAACCAGATAACATTTTACAACTTCATCTGTGGTAATTTTGATAACATGGCTTCATGTCACGGCTTGAACTTCAGAGGAAAAAAAGATAAATAGGGGGAAAAAGACAAATACAGGATCATTTGTTTGTTTGTCATGGATTGTGAGTTCCTGTTGTTTGTTTGTGAAATTCAGTAGCAATAGATCATCACTTCAGAACTCATCTCAGCTTGTACCTCTGCAGGTATAGTGCATCGTGTTATGTGGGCAATACAATTTATATGCAAATCGTCAGCTAAGGACAAGGGCCTGCTCAAGGCCTCATGGGAGAATTGATTCTCAAAGGGAATCTTTGTGTGATGCCAAATACTACCAAGTACCAGCCCACATGAACATTTAGACTACAACTGTACCATGGTCCTATCTCATTTGGCAATGTTGTATTAGGAGGGTAAACAAAGGAAGTAAAATCAATCAGTCAGTGAAATCAGAGGACAAACAGAGGCTATGTAAAAGGTAATTAGCGATACTATTACCATACATATCCAACCTCCATATCTGAGTTTGCTGGGTGTGAGCTACAGGGTGCTAGATGATGTATTTAACCTGCTTTTATCTGTTAATTATACATCTTTTTGTCAGTAAATGTAACAGTGTTCATTAAAAAGAAAAAATACTTTCATCTAAGTAATTACACAAAATAATACACAATCTATTCATGTGTAGTACCAGCTGAATAACTATTCTTTATTTGAAATGAGAGCATTTACACCATTAAAATGGCTGGAAACATACAAACAAACATGACTGAGCACTAGTAACAGCAGTTTTTTGATGTGTGATTCAAATGCGATCTCTGCTGACACTAATCTTTTTTTCCAGTTGTCCACCAACTGTAAAACAATTCTTTTAAAGTGACAGAACTGCTCTTAAAAGCTCACCATATTCACGTGTCAAGGTCAGACGAATGAATTGAGCACAAAACAAAATGAGGTGTGTATGCATGCCTGCGTGTGCTTGTGTTGGTGTCTGCGTGTCTATGCATGACTGCGATGTCTCCTAGCAGCGTTCAAAAACCCTTCCCAAACAAGGGCAAGCCAAAATAAAGCATGCGTGGTTGTGTAACCTCTATTTCATCACACCACCACTGAACACTTCTCATTAGGCAGTGTTCAGTGCCATTCACTGCACGCATACTCATACACATAAAGGTTGTTAGACACTACACAGCAACATGAATGCAGAAACTGGAGCTGCCTTTTGACCGCACGGCTTCACCTGGGCCATCTTTCACAATTATATTTAGGCACAACTTCAGTATCAAATTTCACCAAAGTATACATTCTACAAAGCAGTTCAGCTGGGGCTCTTCTTGGCTGCACAAAAACTGCTGTTGTAGCTGTAAAGCCAAACGCACCTGATGAATTTTCGTTCTCAATGCAACACCAGAGAGCGAGGCGCTCAAAACCCAAACACAAGTTCCAACTGTCTTAGGACTGTTTATGCACCAGAAATATGTGAGCTGAATAGGCTCTCCTGCAAGCCTGTCTTATCTCGGACTCCACCTTTGAACTGCCACAATAACAGGTTTTCTTTAATCACTGAGAGCTGCTATTGTATTGCTAGTTCTGACATTGCAACACAAAGTCCACAAGGTAAACACTTATCTTTCATGCTTATCGTTTAAGACAAATTAAGACTAATGTGAGTCAATTTGAGTGAGAAAGTGAAACATGAGAAGTGGGGGGCTTTTTAAGGTTTGCATGGCTGTTACCTGAGCTAATGGGCTAATAGGACACTTAACCCTACACCAAGACCAGATGCCTCAGACACTGTTACAAAGCTAAAAACACTCTCGACGTGAGCTAGCAATTATTTATTTGCAGTTACACCATGCTGAATATTTGTGAATATTTTTGCAAGACAAATATGACATGTTCACATTGTGTGTACTTTAAAAGTGTACATAATGACATCTGGCTTTTGAGAAGCTAATTAGTTCCGGTATCCAAAGGTGTGGGACAATTTAAAGGACACTCATACCTTTTGCTATAAATAGTAGAAGACTGACATGGTGTAAGTGATTGAGATTAATATCTTTAAATTACTGAAATATGCACGACCCTTTTGGATACCTAGCCCATGCTGATATTACTGTTGTTGTGAAGCTATTTAAATTCAATATTATATTTCAATAATGTGCAATTACATATTTGGGGGTTGATAAATTAATGAACCCTGCACTGATGAGCTGCAGGCACAGTTAAATTGCCTTTCTTATTAAGAAGAGACAAGGGAGACTTGAAAATTGCCTTAAATAGGTTTGTGGGAGAAGACAAAGAGATTAGTACAGACAATAATTTTTATAATAAATATATTTTGTATGTGTAGTAACTCTACATAAAGCAACTATAAAATAAAATATATTAAGGCTGACAAAGATCTGTCTGTGATATCTGACCCCTATATATATATATATAAAATCAAGAAAGTATATATATATGAACTAACATGAGGAACAGGACACTGTTTAAAGGTCCCAGATGGTGTTTCATCTGTGTACCATTGTCGAGCAGTCTCGCTTCACTTTATTCATAACCTCATAAACATTGATGTACAGTCACATCTAGCCGATATCTGACCTGCACTTTCATCGGATGAGACAAGGCCCAACACCCTGCAGTCATCTCTGACACTTCCCCAGCCGGCTAAGCAGCTTCCCAGATTCTCTTTTCACATCATCAGTCAGTCCAGTAAATGCATTCAAGGCAGCAATTTTTATTGGCACATTGGGAAGTGGCAATTTAGCTCTGATACATTTTTCCTTCTAGGCATGCATGAGCGTAAGCAGACTCACAGTTAGGTATAATTGATTTTATAACGGTGATAAGTTATTTTCTTAATATAAAGCAATCTTTTGATGAATGCCATTTTGAGACTAATATAATTTTATTTTATGTATATTGTCACAGGCTACGCTAGAGCCATGGGCAGTACTCCAGAAGTGATGAGACAACTAAAGTCTGTTTAATTATTTTATCACATAAAAAGTATTTTATTTTATTTTATTTTATTTTATTTTATTTTATTTTATTTTATTTTATTTTATTTTATTTTATTTTTGCCACAGCTACACGGGGTGGGGCGCGGTGATGTTGCCCCGCCCCTCCGCTGCTGAACACGGAACTGCTGTCAGCGCTGAGCTCCATCTCTGCAGATACGGGAGGTGAAGACATTCTCCAAAACGAAAATATCGGATCATTTTGGACTGACTGGCCTTTCTGTCGTCTCTAATGTGAGTAACAGAGTCACCTCTTTGCCAACACCGCTCTCCGCCAAAGCACACTGTCACTGTTATATACAATGGCAGCTCTCGGCAGCCTAACGGAAGGCATTTATACTTACGCTCACTGCTAGCTTGCTAGCTAGCGTTAGCTGCCATTAGAATCAACGTATTTACTGTTGGATTAGATTGTGAGGATTGTCCAACTAACAACTACGAGTGGTACTGATTAGGACTGTGTTGTTGGACTGTGTCCGTTGCCATTTGTTAGCGGACAAGTTATAGCAAACCTTTATTCACCGCAGACTGATATTAGCAAGTAAAAGTTGGGGCTAAAACATTGTTGTGCATCATGAGAAAAAGTTTGACTGTTTGGCACAATAATCACATTTGTGTACCAATTTGTGAGTTTTAAATTTTTATATACGAATCCCCCTTTGTTTTATTTCACCTGCTGTACATAGTAGGTTCTTGTGTTATTCGCAACTATGATGTGAGTCAACACTGTCAAAAGGGACTCAGTTTTTGACTCCTCTTACTCGCTGACTGTCTGTTGAGTGTATTTTGGTCTATTGTGATTTATACTAAGGCTATGTTTAAAGGTAGATTGATGTTGTTAACATTCATTAAAATAGTTTTTTGTAAAATCTATGTATTTATGTTTTAAAAAAACTGGAGATTATATTTTTCATGAAACTGTGGTGTTATGGGGTATACATGGAAACTTTTCTTCATCTGGTCCTGTGGTATCCCTGGTAATAGTCTGCTCTCTGTTATGTTTACTGCTTGATGGCAGAAATTATCCCCAAGCAACAGAACTACATTCTGCAGCATCCTTGGTCTGCCAGGTTTATTATTATTTGAGAAGAATGCATTACTAGTCCTAATTAAGGACATGTATTGTATTTTTTTTTTAACTAAATCAGAGTCTTGTTATGTCTGCTCCTTTGCTGTTCTAAAGTTTTTTAACTTGATTATTTAGGGTGGGATATTCAAGTACCTGGTGGTGTTCACAGAGCAGACGTTAAGAATATGTTACTGTTACTAAATATGTTACTGGAGAATGAACAAGCCTGATATTGATTTAGTAGATACAAGTCAGGCCCACTCCCATTTGTCATAGGAGTTATCATATGTAGAATCCAGTGATCTGCCCATTATAAAGCAGTTATTAGAGAAGGGATTGTATGCCTTGGCTTTTATAAAATATGTTCTGTACAAGCTCCAGCACCCTGCTGTGAATTTTACTAATCCATGGTACCTCTGTCAACCTATTACAAAGCGCCAGGTGGACATTAGTTACACCAGGCAAAATTGGCAGTCTGCATCCGGCTGCCTTTTAGCCAAAGAGATAAAAAAAAAAAACAAGTCAGTGTTTTGTGTTTATCCATCTGTTCTTTGTGCATGATTTAGGTTTGTCTGGCATATTGTGCATGTATTTGTGTCAAGGGTTTGCTGTGACAGAGATAAAACAACTCACTGAACATAAGGCCTCTGTCCTCTACATTTCAAGCAGATCTCCCAGAGATGTTAGCCAATACTCTTGGGGCAACAGTTTAGAAATTATTGAATAGACTCTTTTGGTACAGCTGTTTGAAGAGCAGGTGGTGCGAATGGCATGCAGGCATGTTGGCTCTTCTCTGTTAGTCTCTCCAAATTGCTGTCACAGGCTACTGATAACCCCACCATATGCCAGGTTGTCCTTTTTTCATTTTGCAAATAAATTTTGACCATTGATGCTATGATATTGACAGGCGGCAGCTTTAGGCCTCAAGGGGGTGAACCTCTGTCCCACAGTTACAATGGTGCACACACAGGACCAGTAGCTCCTTTCTTAATTGTAAATCGTCTTACCGTGACAATAATGAATTAAGCAGTGGTCTAGTTGAAATGAAGTTCCTGGAGCTTAGCTGCCCTGATGGCTTTTAGTTTTTCCCTGCTTCTTTTGTTTATTAATTGGTTGGATAAGTGTGTGCATTTCAAGACATTATGCTTTGAGTGTGAAAGGTGCAGTTCTGTCTGAAGTGGACTGTGAAGGAAGATCCCAAGTGTATACCTTTTTGTTATAAGCTTTGAAATATGTGTTAGTTTTTGGTCAGTTCTCCAAACCATTAACTAACAACACTGCAGTATTATGACTGGAGAAGGAATGTGCCTGACACAGTAGTAGCTGTGTGACTGCTTCTATATGATGTTGAGCTAATGCATAGACTTCAGTCTGTAAGTATTTAGGCAGTCACACATACATATACAGACTCTTTGGAATTGAATTAAAGGTGTCTTTTTAATTTACTTTTTATGTAGTCTTATAGCTGTATATCTTGTAGAGCCAGGACTAATTTTTTACAGCCAGGATGCCTTATCATAGTATGTTACATACACACACACATATATATATATATATATATATACACACACACACACACACACACACACACACACACACACACACAC
>JAFBJQ010041267.1:44289-100117 GCA_016785345.1 Trinectes maculatus
TACACACACACACACACACACACACACACACACACACACACACACACACACACACACACACACACACTGTACATAGACCAATGATAGCAGCAGGAAACAAGTCTGATAGTCTGTTATATAAATATATAATTAAAAGTAAAAGAAAGAGTGTGCACCGAATTGTAAAAAATGTAAATAATACAACTCTCAGCCAGTCATAACTTGGCAGACTGACCATTTAGAAATAAAGCATATACTTGAAATATGTAGGAGTATTTACATGTTCGGTGCTTCACCACAGTTTTACTGTTTTCTCAGTGCAGGATGTTCCGCTTGCGGGCATTGTCTGCAGTTTCGGTGGGGCTAGCGCAGTTGTCCCGACGCTACCACGCTGGGCCTTTGCGGGGCACTGGACAGAGGAGGCTGATGCTAGCGGCCTTGGCTGGGGTGACTGGTGTGTCTGCTAGTGCTGGGCTGCTCTGGAAAAGGTAGGTCTCAGACTATGATGGCACCTGTGTACTTATATATACTATCCAGTAAATAAAACTGATCCGCTGATACTTAAATAGAATTCAGACTGTTATTTGTTATTTATTTAGTTTGAGGCAAAGTGATTAAAACTGGAAAAAAAATACTATTTTGGTGGCTATACAAACTTTTTAAAATAGGTTTGTGGAAGAAGACAAAGAGATTAAGTTTTTCTTTTATGTCAAAAATATATCCTTGTACAACATACCACTCATTGGAGTGCATTTTTCTTGTGTCTTGCACCATGATTTATGAATTTGTCTTTATGATGTATTCCCAAATTATATAACCAGACTGTAATCCTGAAAAAGAACAATGAGATTTTCTTGCAGTATTCAGGAGTAGCTTAACTCTTGAACACAGGCCAGATTCAATTCTTTGATATTATACCACTGTTGGTGGAACCACTCTATGAAGCGGCATGCCTGTATGTCTGTTGACATTCGAAACCACCATCCCAAAGATGTCAGAATATTTTTATGGGGATCCATTACTATGGAGTCTGCTGTTTAGTTAAAGCAAAGCGGTAGAGAGGTTTTTGATGTGAGAGCTCTATGGGGACACGATGACTATGCTGCAGTAGGCAGAGTGATGGATGGTACCTCCGGGCTTTTGAGACTGATGGGACGAGACTGTTCCAGGCCTTCACCCCAGGCTTCATTCTCCTTGTGTCTCATTAAACTGAATTATTCAGCCTGCTCCAACAGACCCAGCTATTTATTATTATTATTCCAATTTTCAATTTAGTCAGAAAATGGTCAAGCAGGAGTTTGCCATGGAAAACCTCTGCCTATAGCACAGATAAGCAAAACACAGTGCAGCACATAATCTCTCATTCCTCTCCTCTCTGTTTTAACCCTGCTCAGCATTAAACCTGCAGCGAGAACTTAAAAAACATATTAAGATACATACTTCCCTGTTCTACTTAGTACCAGAGCAAAACATGAAGAAACACTGTTATACTTACGATGGCCATTTGACAGTCAATATGAAACTCTTCCTCAGGTATTAATCTGTTTAATCTCTTTCTCTGTTGAAAAAAGAGCATATGCTGATGCTGGGTCTTCTGTTCGACACGCTGGGCAACCAGGAAGAGAGGAAGCAGATTTTATGACGGAGACAGAATCTGCCACAGAGTCAGAGAAATTGGTGGAGGCCAACAGTGAAAACAAAGACGTGAAAGATGAAGAGGGAGAGGCGAAAAAGAAGAAGCCTCGCTCTGGATTCCGTGACCGCAAGGTAATCAATGAGCAGTAAACATTGAGCCATTCAGACACTCCCCTGCTTAATTCAGAATGGGGTTTTAATGCCCTGCTAATATGCAAATGCAAGTATATTTTGACAGAATATTATGACAGTATACAAAGACACAAAAGTGTAATCAGTGAAAATTCCTAGTGTCATAAATAACAGAAATGTACCACATTAGACTTTATTGCTTTTAATTAGGCAGCAGACGACAAGGAACAAGCAAAAGAAACGAAGTGTTTTGAATATGATGCCAACTAAACAGTTTTTAACTCTGCTCATTGGTGCTGAAGAACAATTATTATTATAGAAAACATATTATTGTGCGTTGGGGGCTTACAATTTTTGAGGTGGGAATTAAACATTAAATATTGTATAAAAATGTAGTGTTTGATTCTTCTGCATGTTTTTCTTAAAATTCAGTGCTGTCATTTCTTACATTTAAACTGATTTACCACTCCTGTGTCAGATGAATAACAGGCGTGACTTGAAGTGGATAACAACACCCCACCCCCCTGCCACACACACACACACACACACACACACACACACAGAGTTTTGTTAATGCAATTTTTGTAATGGAAAGAGAGGGCATAAAAGACTGAAAGGTCAAAAGAACAAACTTGTGTCTCCATCAGTGTGGGTGATGCTGCGTTTAGTAGCCTGTAAATCTGAGGAGATGAGAGCTGGAGAGAGATGACAGTGTGTCTTGAGCTTTTCATCGCTCACGCTCTGCCCATTTCCACATGACTGTCCTGTAACGTGTCATCCACACACTGGTGGTTGCTTCTTCTGCAGGACATGTTTGTAGTGAATTCCTCAAAGATGATAAGGTCTGCTAAAGAGGACCGAACAACAGTGAAGCACTTAATCATAGCTACAGTCTCATAGCTACAGTCTACAGAAAATCTAGTTTAATCAGTCTGTTTGCATCTCATTTGTTTTGTTAAATTGAAGTGAATGCCAGCATCTAAAAGCTTAAGCTGTAAATGACTTTGTTTGTGTACAAAATAATTAAAAATAACCACCTGTGCACACTCTTGTTCTCAAACAGCCACCGCTCTGTCAGTTTCCCAGTTTTGCTGCTTCTAAAACTGAAATGTGGATGACTGTGTGTAAACAAACATCATCATGGTTCAATTGTGTAACAAGGCTGAATAAGTTAATTTATTTGTATATCCCAAATGATTGGACTTCACTGTTGCCATGCTGTTAGCTGTTTGTGCAGACTACAGACTATGTTTTTATTTCAAATCAGCTTTTTGAAGACAAAATCATCCCCGCCCCAACAAGTGTTTTAAACTCTGTATTTGAAATAATGCCAGTCTACATTAACAGGTCAGAAAACCTAAATAATGTTACCATTTATATCATGCGTGTGTTAGTGTATACATGCATAGCAGATTACTTAGCATTTGTTTGTGCAGATGTGGCATTGACATCTGTCTCGACTGACCAGATTATGTGTGAAAAGCGTCTTCCTGCTATAGGCAAACAAAAAGAAACTTAGTCCTGATTATTGTTGTGAGGACTAAAATAAATTATAGTATAGTACTTTTAGTTAGTCCTATAGCAAATGTATGTATGCAGCCACAGAGTAGTTTTGCTGAGGTAACTGATCAGACTGATCCTGAGACTTTATTTTTCTGTTTTGATTATGTGGTAGTTGAGTCAGGAGGTTTATATATTACCCTATCAGGACTGACACTTTGTTTTTCTTCCTCTGCCATCTTTTTATTCTGGTCACTCCTCTATCCCCTTTGCACTCTTCTAACTCTCACTCAGATAATTTATAGCTGGTTCTTTGATTTTGTAGTAAAGTGAGGACAAGACACTGAGCACTTTCTGGGCCCCAATGTATTTTAGAGTGGTCCTCAGCTCTAATTTCTGAAAGATTTCAATCATTGATTTTGCTTTCTCTCTGTTTGTCAGGTGATGGAGTATGAGAACAGAATAAGAGCTTACTCCACTCCAGACAAGATTTTCCGCTATTTTGCCACACTGAAGGTCATTGGCGAGCATGGAGATGCTGAGGTTTACATGACGCCGCAGGACTTCATACGCTCCATCACACCTAATGAGAAGCAGCCTGAGAGTGAGTTTCTTCTTCTTTATTTTATCCCCTCAATATCAGATAAGTGCTCTCAACTACACCATGGAGACTTTGCGTGTGTCTTAGTATATGCATTCCAAAAGTTTATGGTCATTACTGTCCTGGGTGAGATGTTTCCAGGTAGCTGTGCTGAGTGACATAGCCCACATTATGATTACTAGGGGTATAAACCATCCCACTGATTGTTCAGAAGTATGAGAGGAGGTGGAAAGGGGGAAAGTGACAAGACTGTCATGCTGAGCTGATGGTATCTCGACACAGCAGTTGGTGTATCAATTAGCAGGTTCAGACCAGAGCAGACCTCAGGCATCTCACATGAAGCCAGTGAGATATTTGATCATCAGCCTTGGGACCACTGGGACGACCTTAATGTGACGTGTGCAAATTTCAGTTCCAGTCTCATCTCCATCTGCCATTATCCTGTTATCGAACACTAAACTCCAGTTAGAGTCCTGTGACATTTTACTGTGCAGGAGTATATTAGCCTTCATCACAGACTTGTGGTCAAGTGCTTGTTCTATACCGAGTTAATCCTGAGGATTCGCAGTTGAGGAAGCAAGCCTGCAGTTAACACTTAATAAGGAGTCATTTGGACCTGTCACATATCCACGTCTTTCCTTCTCACCTCAGCACTACCCTCTCTAAACCACACTCAAGACTTTTGCCCTTCTAAACTAAAAGTAAAATAAAATATGGGCAAAGGAAACCTACCATTTCAAACATGAAATCATACTTGTTGGCACAATATTTGGTCCAGATATGTTGACTTAAATTCACCATCCTAATCCCTGGAATTAGGAATCTCTTTACTGTAGTAATTTATGAAAAATAATGATTTACTCAGTCGACAAAAGGTATTAGGCCGTTTCCAGGTGTCTTGGGTGTAATTAGCTTTTTGTTTGATGAAGTCAATGTACATCTATACATTTCTGTATGCCCGTTTACTCTCTCTGTCTCTCTGTCTTTTTCAGATCTAGGACTTGATCAGTTCATTGTGAAGCGTTATGATGGAAAGGTAAGAAGTGGGTGTAAAAGGGACAGTCAGTCAGTGCAGTATCTACTGTATTTTAGTTTGTTTTAGATGTGTTCTTCCCTGAAATCCAATGTTGATTAATGTATATAATAACAATGAAATCCCTCGCTTGAAATCACTACAAATTGAAAGAATGTTGTTTTTCTCATATCATACCCTGTATAATGTTTTTCTTATCTTATGTTTTTGCTTTAGCTCTTGCTTTACTATCATTTTTTTCAATTGCCAGTTACATTGAATGGAAAAAAATAGTTAAGACTGGAGTCAGTAACTTACTATCTCTTGAATGCTAATGGATTTTAGAGTAATTACATGACAGATCTTGGACTATATATTTATCAGATGTATGAAAAGTTCAAATCTTCAGGGACCTCAAATGGAAATGGTGCACTGTGAATTGGCCCTTATGTGCTTATGTAAATGTTGCTCCTATCTTCAGGCCATGTGATTCTTGCATTTGCCAGGCAAATCCCTGGACACATGGTTTTCTCTGATACTGTATTTAGCTTTGGTTGTCCCCTGAGATTTTTTTTGCCATGGCCAGAGCTGCCCGCAAGCTCCCCTCCCTCACAGGCTCCATCCAGACCCTCTTTGCCTAGAGACACGTGCCTGCTTCTCATTGGCTTAATGGGCACCTCTGCCTAGTCGGAGGGGATATAAACCTTTATACTTCCCTGCCAAGAAGCCATGAAATCTAGTTCACATGAAACTAAAAACTGCAATGAATCAGAGCCAGATGAAATGGCCATGGCAAGTACAGTGGCGCAATATCTGTAGTGTGTAAATCATGAAGGTGATGGAGGGTGTGGTGAAGTACGAAGGGAGTGTTGAGGTCAGGATGTAAACTGCAGAAAAGAGTTGGCTATTATCTGAGAGCAACAGGAATGCTCTCTATGTCTCTCTTCCAATTATTTAATTTAATAATAGCTGAGCTGACTGTTAGATTGTCACATGCTAACTCGTGGCTCTATTTAATTGGTAAGATAAATGTGTACATATTATAAAACCTTCCACGACACCCCCTTCCTGCCCTCTTCTGCTCCAGGTTGACTTTTATGTAGGCAAACATTTCATGTCTGTCTGATTGTTTAACTACTGTTGTTCATATTGACTCACTCTGTTTGTTTTGCTTTTATTTTCCTGTCCATGGGACCCCAGTTATTTAAGAAGCCTTTAAAAGGCAGTGCATCGTTTGCCCAGCCAGTCGCTGCATCTGTTCTGTGCTGTTAACTCTACGTCGTCTCTCTTCCTACCCTGATCATGTGGGCATGTTTTCAGCTGCCGTAATCATTTTTTTTACGTGATCTGACCTTGCCATTGTCAACTGTTGATTAATTTTTTCGTGATCTTGTCAGCCATTCTCTCTCATTCACATAACAAGTAATCCCACCATTTTCTCTCTCTTTCCTTCCCTCGTGAATAAACATCATCGCCAACTCCCCGCCTCCTGACATCCCCAATATTTCTCCTCCCCAATCATTCCATCTGCTGATCCCCCATTATCTACCCACAACCTCCCCGATTCTCCTCCCCTCCTTCTCTTCTGTCTCCCTCCCTCTCTCCTTCCTCATCTCCGCCCTTTGCCCCTCCCTCTCTGCAGGACTTCTGGCAGGTATGGGATGTGTTCTGAGCGGCATGTGTGCACCTGAATGAAAAACTGCACTTTTATGGTCACTACCAACTTCTTCCCTCTACTTTAAACTACTTCTTTTTCTGACTTTTCTATTACCCACTCTCTCCTCTGTAGTTATATGGGTGGCATAGTTCTACATTGTTGTCAGTTCAGGGGAACAGCTAAGGATGTAGTAGTTCTTTGTACTAACCACATCTCAACTTGAGCAAGGGTTAAAAGCAGAAACATGGTGTAATTTACAACTTTGAATAGGACCACAGCTTAAACTCTGCCTTTAAATTTCTAACAAAAAAAAAACAGAAATCTGTGGATGAATAAAATATTAAATTTATCTCTAGCCTTTCTTTTACTGGGTAAAGTTGCTATATGTATTGATTATGGACAAAGGAGGTCATATGAAGATGGAAGTGGAATAAAGCACCACCATTGTATTGTTATTCACCTGGGTATTCAGCAGTTTAACCAAAGTGCAAAAGCACAATAACTGCATAGTCTATAACAGTCTTCAAATTACTTAACAGGATGTTTCATTGTCAACAGATTAAAAAACTCGAAAATGATTTGGGATTTGATAACACCTGTTGTAAGCCATTGTATAAGCAAAATAATGCACAATTAATTACATAGACCAGAGCACCTTTTTAAATGATACAGTTTAAGTGATTTATCTACATCACTTATGTTGCTTACGTACATTGGAAGTCCAAATGTTTGATACCACCTTCTGCAAATGAACATGAGCTTGTTCATTTTAGCCTTTGCTTGCTCCAGACTCTCAGCAGTGCTCCAAAACGTTTCACCAGAGTGCACCGGTGAAACCTTTTGCTTTTATAATGCAGTGTTATTAACATTTTTGTTGGTGAGTGTAGATAAATTAGCATCGACCTATGATTTCGATCTACCACATGAGCCAGTCAGAATGCCTCCGTCAGTCAAAATGATGTCAAGATAGGCCAAGCGCGGCAAAGGGCAGGATGCAGCCTGTTTACCTAATCATGACGGGGAATGTCAGAAATTGAAGTTGACATTCAACCCATTGTGAGTGCACTAATATGTAAATGCAAACTTTGTAACTGTCTTGTTATTGGACTGATCGTTGGAGACCTCCCCAATGCCCTCTGAACAGCTTGTTTGAGGCAGCTGCATGCTATGCCTTTTCAGTTGAATTATAATTGAAGACTTTATACTATACCTATCCAGGTATTATTAAACACTGCAGCAGCACTACTTTATAGGGTCAATGTCCCAAATTAATGTTTTTTTTATTTTATAGTGTATTTATTTGTATATAAGTGTCAGGGATTGCAAAGCTGAGATGCAATAAGCAGCTAACATTAGACATTTATGAAGAATTTGTATTGGGCAGTACCAAAATCATAGCAGTGCTGTTCCCCTGCACTCCCTCTCTCTTGCTTTATAAACACACCTTTTCTCCTCATTCTTTCATACCTTTTCAGAGTTATCAGCTCTAGCTTTCCACTTGCTTTGGCACTCTAGCCTTTCCCCAGCATGCACAGCTGTGTTGTTTGTGTCTCACAGAGAAAGTAGTTGGTGGTGGCACCCCCCACTCTGCGCATGGTGGCATCAACAGGGTGGGTTTGGACCCAGGAGATGGCCCTTCTAGCTAACATCGAGGCTGTATTGATGTGCTTGATAGCCTTCACAAATCCATCTTCAGGACTGTTCGGATGTCAATGCTGCATGATGTCTGTAGAGCATGGTTTATAGTCACTACAGGCAGGACTTGATCTGTAACTAAAATTTGACAAAGGTGTTCCTACACACTGTGGCTACCTCTCTATGTAAAGCCACAGCATCTGCTGTAAAACCCAAAGCGACCAAGAGCCGGCAGCTGTCACTCAGAGGGAGTGCAGTCGGTTGCTTCAGTGGAAATAAGCCGATTGTTCATAAAGTGTTGTCATCTTCACTCTCTCTGATTTCACAGGAAGCACCCAGAGCCTGCTGTTTAGACTGTCTCGGCGCTGTTTATCTGACTTCAATTCTCAAATGACTTTGCCCACTCTTTCTGTTTTGGTGTTGATAAGCAAACAAACCTCCATATGATCACACAAAATCACAAACTTACAAACCAAATGTTTCTTTCTCTTTCTCCCCTTTTCCCTGTCCTAATCTAGAAGGTTTCATTGTCTTTCCAGCAGCCTACCTAATATGTTTTTTTCCTTTTCTTCTCTTGTGAGACTGCTGTCATTCCTCAGTGACAGAAATATGTTCCACATCAAGACCGTCCTGATGGTCAATGATGTAATTTGTTGAGGTGTCTTTGTTAATTGTGGTATTCAGGGCTGAGTACGTAGTACAGAATCATGCGTTTTTATTTGAGGCTTGGCTGCAGACCCCAGCTGCATGTGTTGCAGTACAGTACAAGTGCACTCACACCCTTTGAGAACTTCATCTTGACCATTCAGAAATGTCAGGCTCAGACTCGGGTTGACTTTACCCTGGAGCAGGCAATTCAAAATTTTGACACTCACGTTTTTCATTGTACCTGCCAAACTGACCCCAGAGCTACAGTGTGACACAAAGCAGCACAAAAGACATAAAGGTACTGATCCATTTTTAATGAATTTTTCTCAGTCTGCTGTCACATTGTTCACTTCTCTCGCTTTTTCACCTGATCTTTTTAAATTACTACTACTTCACAGGTGTAATGCTCAAAATACACTGAGTTCTATTGATGGGATATTGCATCCTTAGTTTTCTATCTTTCATGGTCCCAGTCTTTCGACAATAAATTCCTCTCTGTGTTGTGGTGCTCATAGGATACCACTGACCACAAACTAATAATATTACCCTAGAAATGTCAGTCTCTTTGCAATAATTTTAAATTACACATAAACTTGCATCTTGTTCTCTCATCATCCGCTTTCCTCTTTTTCTCTCTGTTATCGAAGTGTCGGCAGCTACAGTGTTGGACAGGATTTAATCAATAACAAAGCACTGCAGCCAGGGTTAGTATCATTAGAGAGGGTCACATCTAAGCTGTCATCAGCTCATAAGGGCAGTGCCTGTCCACACAAAGTGCCTGTTGGGCTCGACATGAAATAAAAGTGAAGCTTGCAGAAAATGCATGGGTGGAAAACCTCATCTTTATCATCTAAATGTCCATGTTAGAAGACAACAGCATTCTGTGTTGAATTATGTCTTAGCTCTTCAACAGATGCCTTTTTTATTACCACACAATGATGCAGGATTTATAAGAATGAATCAGCCCAGCTGTGGTATGATTGTAGCCGTTGGCGCCACATTGCTTGATCGTTTCAATCATGGAAAACCATATGTGTAAACAAAGTTATGCCAACAACATGACAATTTATCAAACCCTTGAATATGTTTGAGTTTTCTGTAGTAATACATTTATGATAAAGCTAAGCATTTAAAACGTGTAGCGACAAGCATATAATTCTCACTTTTGGATTTAACACTGAAATATGAGAAACAACTTTTTTACATTGCAAGTTTTTAATTATTTTATTTTTAGTGGTGTGCTTAGAAAGTGTTTCTTACCCTATGATGTGAAATGAGCAGAATGAGATTTTTCCTCTTGCATGCATGCCTCTGGCTCTGCTTGACATGTATGAATCTCATTTGTTGGGCTCTTAAAGCCTGGTTGAGTTAAAATTTGGTTCAGGCAGCTATAATGTTGCTCTGTAGCCTGGTGCACTGGGGAGATGAACCCCAATAAAGCCCCATCTGTGTGTGTGTGTGTATGACAGCAGTACGTTTGACTGCTTTGCCGCCAGCACCTTTTAGCCAACAGCTCTGGCAGAACGATTTGCGATTCTGCCTCAGCTCACAGGCAAGTTGGATTGTTCAGTCCATCATCTGGACACAGACCGCAGACTTTGCCATATAGTTACTGTATGTATGAGCACATGAATGGCTTTGAGGCAAAGTTTAATAAGAAGTCACGCTCACATACACATGGGCAGAGATGAGAGATTCACTCAGACAGAAGAGACCAAAGTTTTTAATTAACTGGGTGATGAATCTTTACTTATGAAAAAACACACTGATGAGACATAGAAATCAAGTCTGACCATGGAGTCTATCCATTTATCTGACAATTCTTAAATATTGTTTCACTAAATGGCTTGTTGATTATGATGGATGAAGGGGAAGATAAGACAAGACCTTAGCTGTGCGAGCTCCATTGAAGAGGCTTAAAAGCCAAGATGGAAACCCAAAGCAAACGTCAGTCTGTGAGAGTGCACAGTGTTACATCACTGCACGTGTTTGCTGGAGACGTATAGTATGATGGCACTTTGTGTACAGTATGAGACAGAGTAAGAGAGTAAAACTGCTATATTCTATATTGTCAGCTCAGCAGGGAATTCTGTATGGGATACTTAAAACTGGGACACAGGCTGTAGCTGAGTAGGTAAAAAAGCTTTGAGTTTATCAGTGTATCTATACACAGTGTGAATATCTCCTTTTAACAGCTGAATATGTTACTTTGCGATTTGAATGGTAATTTTGCTAAATTCTGTGGGGGCGTGTTTGTCTTTGTCCTCGAGACACTAAAAAAATGTGTGAGTTATTATGCCTAATGTGCCCAGTGATCATTCTAACAAGGCCCAGTGCGTTTATGTGTGTATGTGTATTTTGTATTAAGTGCTTGGTTGTGTAGCCTTCTGTGTGGCAGCAAATGCACTGAAATACACATTGTGAGCTTTTGTGGGTCTTTTCTGTTTTGTGGGTTGACATTTGGTGGCTCACCTCAGGGGGCTTTTTTCTATATGTCACTGTTCCAAATTTGGGAGGCCAATACAAATACTCTTTTTATGCTCAATTTTTGATCCTCATTTTGCTTCTTCTTCCTGTTTATACTTAATATATCTGTCAATATTCACTATTCTCTTACACATACACATCTACAGTGCACTCTGATGGTACTGAGAGTTAAGATTCAGTTTTTCATCTCTTTTTTCTCACACCTTCTCCCTGTCTCTTCCCTTCTTGTAAATACCATCAACACCAACTTTGGGGATAAAAAACTATTTTCACTGTTTGCACCTAAACTCAAGTGGTAAGGCATGAATTGGTAATAGCAGTACATTGTATTAGCTTGTCTTGACCATTTCAACAGATGTTATACAATCTATATACAGTTTGTGGGACATATTTTTTAAAAGGAAATTGCTCATGTATGCTGTTAAGGGGGAAACCACAAAATTTTAGTATTCATATTTTTTCTTGGTTAATTTATTTCCATTTCATATGATTATGGAACCAGCTCTTATTTGCAATCGTGCTCCGATGTCAGTATTAGGATAAATGGAAAAACACAAATGGGGTTTAAATGACTGTTATAAGCGGAGCAGTACCATTTTGTAGTTTTTACTCTCTAGTTTTGACAGACACAGTTGCTCATGCATGCAAATTTAAATCATAGACTACAGCGAACGCAAAATATAATTGAATCCTAAATTTGAGTGGGATCCCCCAATTATCTTGTTTTGAACACTATGTCATCTGTGTGTGTATGTGCTTTGTGCGACACTGTGAGCACACATGTGTCTTGTCGTTCAAGGCCCTGCTAAGACAGCAGAGGCCATGCTGTTCTCTAACAGTGTTTTTCTCCTTCCTCCTCCTCTGAATTGGAACCCATGCAGACGGAGGTAACGGCACACGGGCTCAGCGTGGCCCGTCCTCCCCATCTTAAGGCATGCGCTCTCTGTCTGTCTGTCTTTTCTCTATGGGACACAGTTTTTAAATCTCTATCACTGTGTGTGTAGTGTGCATGTGATTAGGTCACACTCTTCATGTGATGCTGTGAATATACACATGCTAACTAAAATGTCTGAGTGTTTGTGTGTGTGTGAAAGCGCTAAAGTCACTTTGTCTTTAATGATTAATACATATGGGTTGTCTTATAGACATGGTAAATCAATAGTGTGTGCGTCTGTGCTCCAGGCTCTTGTGGTGTTTACGCTCTCTTTATCTCAGTTTTAACACTTTACAGTCTCTGGTGAATAATGTGTTTTGTACTTTGAACTGACCACAAACTGTTTGTCACTACCACACTCACCTGCCTGTATGGCTCCATGTGTATGCAGCATTTGCATGAATGTTATTGTGACTGTGTTTGATATGTGCCGCTCTATACAAAGTCACCCTTATACAGCAATTCTGTGTGTGTGTGTGTGTGTGTGCGTGTGCGTGTGCGTGTGCGTGTGCGTGTGCGTGTGCGTGTGCGTGTGCGTGTGTCGCTTTGCACCTGGAGCAGCTGGAAAGGCCATGTGCTTATGCTGAATCATGTAAAATGTTTTTAATACAACTTTTCCCGTCTTTTTTTTTTCCTCTTTTTCTTTGTCGTGTCCTGGTTGAGCAGAAAATCGCCCAGGAGAGGGAGAAGTTTGCTGATGAGGGCAGCATATTTTACTCACTGGGAGAATGTGGCCTTATCTCCTTCTCTGATTATATCTTTCTCACCACTGTGCTGTCCAGTAAGTACATTGTTTAACTGCACAGATCTGAGAATTCTTCCACTTATCACAAATCAGTCCAAGATTAAATCCTCTGTGCCTTCTCTTCTCCTTGCTTTATTACTGCATCAGTTCAAACTGAAACTGATTTTCCAATACATTCTCCAATAGTATCTCCAGTTCTGCTGAAATTAATAATGTTGAGTCTCTCAAGCTACTCTTGAGATGTCCCAGTTCAGAGATTCAGTTTGGTTTGGCTAGTCTACAACCGGCTATTGATACATAGTATCTATCTTAAAATGAATATGTTCATAGTAATGAGAATCTTTTCCCACCAATGGCAAGGAAGCATCTCTCAGCTTTGCTCGACTACTTATTATAATCCATTTATATGGAGAAAGTCTCTGGGGGAAGTTTTCAAGGACAAGTCATTTTTAAGTAGTTAGGGCAGGATGCCTTATGTGTCGTTATAATCCATTAAACAAGGCCATAAAAATAGTATAAATGAGAACCCACAGTTCTTAAAGCATGCACAACTGTTTCAGGCTTCGTCATGATAGCGTACATATTTACTGCTTTCCTGCAGCCTGAATCCTTCACAAGATAAAAAATGGAGAATCTTAAACGTGTCCCTTTTAAGGAGCTGAGTTATTGAAGCAATATACAGGCTATGCTAGTTTACCATCCAATACAATGTAGAGCACTGAAGTGAATGTAATGCATGAACTAGAGTATAAGAATGAGAATGAGTGCAGTTACTATAATTAATACAAACAAACTTGAACATAATGGCAGCATAAATTATTTTTTTGAAGGAATCAGTGATTTTATATTTTAGATGGAAGGGTGTTTAGCTACATATGCATTGTTGTATTCAGTTTAGGTTATGATTATACCTTGTATATTTAATTTGAAAAATGTTAATTGCTAAAGCATTATAACTATAACAGAGAGCTAAACATGGACACTAAATGTTTTGCATTTTGTATACATGGAGACACCAGTTGTCCAACCATTTCATCAAGCTGTAGGGTTTGACACTGAACTACAGTGTTATTATCAAGCTGTTTCAAAAAAAGACCTAGACTGAGATGCAGAATGAAGATGACAATTTTTATAACTGTGCTGATGTTAGAATGTGTCTCTTTGTGTGTTGTTGTATCCTATGGTCTCCAGCTCCTCAGAGAAACTTTGAAATTGCTTTCAAGATGTTTGATCTCAATGGTGATGGAGAGGTGGACTTAGAAGAGTTTGAACAGGTGAGTAGATTGTCTTGTGAACAGCTGCCACACACAAGCTTAGGCAAAATCATCACATTAAAGGAAACAAGTGTAAAAGGGCTATGCTATATCTACCATAGCCCCTAATTACGTTATAGTCATCGGTAATTAACACTGGCAGACAATAAATGCGGGTTGTGCACCATGGTGTTCTTCTCAGGGGATAAACAGTGCTGCTGTCTATGATATATTACTTACTCTAACACCTGATCTGCTTTTTGACATACGTCAGTGCGTGTATAGTGTAATTACAGATTTATTGATTCTTCATTTCTAATGTTACAGTTTTACTTTAAAATGACACAATCCTATACAAACTTTTTTATTATTATGTATAAAAATATTTAAAACAAAAATTGAGTCCGAATAGTTTTATTTAGTGAATAGCCACAACAGCTGTTGTATACCGTCTTCCTGGCTGATATGGGTTCCCCACTATACTTAGGTCCAGAGCATCATTCGCTCGCAGACCAGTATGGGCATGCGACATCGTGACCGCTCCACCACAGGAAATACCCTGAAGACAGCCGGCTGCAGCTCTGCTCTTACCACCTACTTCTTTGGTGAAGACCTGAAGGGAAAACTCACCATTGGAAGCTTCCTGGAGTTTCAGAGGAAACTGCAACACGATGTGCTCAAATTAGAGGTAATGAAAGAGGAAAGTGAATGAATAAAGAGAGTATTATACTGAGACTATTCATCAGCTCTTTACTGCTCTGTTGTGTGCAGTTTGATTGAATTAATTTGAATACTATACCTGTGATGCTGGTCTCATCTGCGCTTATTCAGAGACAACACACATGGGAACTGCTTTCTTACACAGTGGAAGTAAATACTAATGTCTATTGCTACCAGAGTAAACAAACAAATCCTAAACGATGAGTGAGGAGGGAGTGACAGCTTTTACAACAAAAAAAAGGGCTGAGGATGACAAACGTGCTATGTGGATTGTCTGCCAGTACTGGTCAGTGTCACTCTCTTAAAGTTGTGATAGTGTATAACGTATTAAAATATAAAGGCCATCTTCTGCCTCATGTTGAAATCCCCTCCCAAGTCTCTGCAGTAACAGCAGCTGATCAGTGTTGTTGAGCATATGGTTATTCTTTTAATTAGCGCGGGTAGTGCCTTAAGCAGAACAGTAATGGGCAGCATCATCTGAAGCTCCAAGAATAGGACTCACCAAGTAGAAGCATCTGCCAGAACGAAAGTGCTACCTGCAATGTGTTAATGATATTACAGTCATAATGTGCAGTTATAATGCCACAAGTTAGGTGACACTTGTTTAACATAGGCCATCCTCTGCATTTGCACTTTTGCGTTAATTGCTATAGGTGTCAGGCTCCTTCGATTCTCTTTTTTTTCCTCGTGGCACTTTTTTATTATAATGATATCCTGTATTTACTCACGGAGATGAAAGGCATAGTGAATATCTTGAATAAAAACAAAAATATTTTATAACAAGAAACATCTCATTGCAAAAGGTGGATCTACCAGGGGTACATCAGTAGATGGGTCATCCCTGAAATCTTCACTCACAGGCTCATTCTGGCTTGGCCAAGAGCAGCCTCTCACGAGTGCAACAAATTAACATTTTGAGGGGTCGGCACATTTGAAAGGAGAGAGGGATCCTTGTTGCTGTCAAACAGCCGATATAAACGGACTTGATTGATCTGACAGAGCCAAGGCCCCCTGCTGCAACATTATGAATAAAATGCACATGTAGATTTTATGTCACCATCGCCAATGTATGATTCAACTAGAAGCCTGACACCAGTATTTACTGTTACCCATCTCACCATCCCCCCTCCTATTACTCTGTGTGTCCATCTAAATAACACTCAATCTTCAACCCTCTCTCTCTTCCCCACCACCAGTTTGAGAGGAACGATCCAACGGATGGCAGAATCTCTGAGAGACAGTTTGGAGGTATGTTGCTGACTTACAGTGGCGTCCAGTCTCGTAAACTCAAGCAGATGCAGAAGGGCTTGAAGAAGATGTTTAAAGATGCGCAGGTAGATAAATATCCTGATTGCACCAAACTGTGAGATCAATGTTTGGTACTCTGTCATTAAATATGGTGTTAGATGTGGTGTGTGCGTGCATGTGCGCATGCATGCATGCGTGTTTGTTTCAACTAATTGGCCAACCAGTGAGAATGTGTTGCAGACATTGTGTGCCTGAAGGGAAAGTAGATTGTGCTGGTACAATGTGAGTGGGTGAAAGAGATGGATGAGAGGTAGTACATCACTGGCAGACACCTGACGTCATTCCAGCTGACAATCACTCACTCCCTCTCTCACTCTCTACACTCTACTGTATCTGTGCTGATCAAATACAGAGGGGCATGACTTAGTCCACCGTGGCTCTCCAAGCTCCAGTTTTAAACGATTTGGCCTCATTTTTGTTTCCTCTTTTATCAGTCAAATACTCCATATTCATCTTGGTTTATCAGTGCATGGCCAACTTCGAACAAAGAGTTTTACCTTCACTTGACCCAGCCATTCTTCACAAAGCAGTCACTGTGAGCAGAATGTCGGCTCTACTGGGACCGACCAAACAGGAAAAAATGGAAAGGGCTTGAAGCCAACTTCAGTATATGCCATTACATTTCTTGTTTTTAGCGCTTAACATGGACTTTGGGGGTCATGCTGGCGCTGCTACACTGTAATGAGCCCCATTAGTCAATTGACTGAAGTTACACCCATGAATATTGTATCCCATGTGGTGCTGCAGAAAAAAGATCCTTAACTTCTTTTTTAAGTATGCAAGAATTGGTATACATTAGAGCCCCACACTTTAGACTGAGCTACGACAAGGCAAGTCTGATGGTTAAATGCAATAATTAGTAGCACTAAGAAAATAAAAAACAGGGAAGCTGCCATTGCTCCCAGGCATAACAAAAAGATGAGGCTGAGTGCTATCAGACCTCTCTCTCTCTCTCTGTCTCTCTCTCTCTCTCTCTCTTTTAACCTTTCTGTCCTGCTGTCTGTCTGTCTGCCTTGGCATAACCTGGAACGTAAATGAGACAAGTGTTATTTACTGCCTAAGACCAGATGCTTACTTTGCTTTGTAAATGAGATCATCAGCGATGTGGCAGCTGTATGACTATGTGTCTGTTCATATGTGAATATGTGCATGTGTATCGAAATCCGTCTGTTCACTTGATCATCTCCACGGCTTGATGTTCATTCATGTGTGCCGTTTTTTTTTTCTGCCTCCTCTTATAATTAGTGTCACACTGCTGAGCTGCTCCACAAATGGCATTATGCAGTAGTAGCTTCTTATGTCATGACAGTTCCAGCAGTAAACTGCAGGAACGATTTCTTCCTGATTTATCACAGGGTTTCTCACCCATGTTCTTGTTTCAACTTTTGCCCTTTTGTGCAGGGCATCACATTTGAGGAGGTGGAGAATTTCTTCACTTTCTTAAAGAACGTGAATGATGTGGACACAGCGCTGAGCTTCTACCACATGGCCGGAGCCTCCATAGATAAAGGTACCACTGCCTTTGCCCTTTTCTGCTGACATTCTCTTCTCTCCTCCTAATTACTCTGCTTACGATTTAATTGTTGTCACTTTCATCCTCTGACTCTCTCAGCTGTTAACACTCCATCCAACCAAATCCACCGACCACATCTGTTTGCCTGGCTGTGCTCCCAGTCATACCTCATTTGTCATTTGTTTCTCCATCAATCCATTTGTCTATCGCTTCCTGTAGAAGCAGGCAGAACACTTAGTTATTTTCTAGGTGGGCCAAAACCAGCCCTTACCCTGATTAACTCGACCTTACCCGTGATCAGTTTATTCACTGAAAATGGGAAAGTACTTTTATTGAGGAGGTGGAGTTGTAAAGCTTGTGACCTTTTCCACTGCTTCATAAAAAAATGATCTGCTTTTTAAAATTTCAAAAAATTATTCACATTGAGTCACAATAAAAGCAAATTCAACACTTTTCATGTGAAACAGCTGCAGTTGGATGTTCTGTTTGTTTCTCAGCCAATAAATATTAAAACTGGGGGAAAACTGCTGAATATAAATCCATTATATTGGTCTTAGAGAGAAAAGGGCTGACCATAAATAGCATCGTAAATTGGTTTACACACACACACGCGCGCGCACACACACGCGCGCGCACACACACACACACACAATGTTTTGGCACACCTACGTACAGTTCTCATTTGTGGATAGGCAGACTGAAACAACAGATTACACCATCCGTTGGCTTTCTGCAAGAGTTTCACCACTGGTCTTTTTCAGAATATCTTTCAAAGTTGGGTTGTGGGTAGGCACAGTAGCCTCCCCTTCACACCTTCAAATGAACCTTCACTATTGAACATTTTGGTCAGACCTTACCTTCCTTACATAGAAGTGATGAGCACAAGGCTTTCCCTCTGTCTCGTTTAGTTCACCACTTACTAGCTGTCCTAAAATGTAAATGAGCTTCCAGCTTTCTCTGAATGATCATTTTGCTTGTGAAAGCAGCTGAAATCACACAGCTGTTGTCATAAACATGTATGGTGACAATGTTAAATTACATTATGGCTATAAAAGCAGAATTCTAGAAATACAGATCCAAAAAGCCTGGTTCTCTCTCTCTCTCTGTCCCCCAGCTACCATGAAGCAGGTGGCCCGCACCGTGGCCAAGGTAGAGCTGTCTGATCATGTGTGCGATGTGGTGTTCGCACTGTTTGACTGTGATGGTAAGTAGCTAACAGGTTCATCATATTTTTCCACTTGGCAAATATTTATGGAAAGTAAATATTATTCCCCACTGAGAAATGAACATCATCAGTAAATTGCACTCATATTGAGTGCGTGCCTGCTCTTCCTATATTCATATATTCATATTCATCCTCTCGCTCTATGTGGTCATCACCTCCCTTTAATTCTCCCCTGTTTGTCTTCCTTAGGGAATGGAGAGCTTAGTAATAAAGAGTTCATAGCAATTATGAAGCAGCGGCTCATGCGTGGGCTGGAGAAACCAAAGGACATGGGTTTCACTAGGCTGGTGCGTGCCATGTGGAAGTGTGCCCAGGACACTGCCTGGGAGTTCGCTGCACCCAAGACATAGGAGGCAATGAGAGGGACACTGCTAAATAAATAAATAAATACATACATACATAAATAAATAAATAAATCCTCCTTCCACAAGACTTTGAATTGATATGGACAATTAATGCAACAAACTCGTTAGGGCGGCCGCTCTGAGGGCCATCATCAATCATTTACGCATGTCGATGTAGTTCATGCTATCAGGCTATCAATACAGTGACTGAAGCATGCTGACACAGCACAGTGTGTCCTCAAAGGCACTCTGGGGTGTCTGTCTGAGACATGGGTATTTGTATGTTTTACATTATACAGTCAAACTTTGTAGTTGTATTTTTGCCACGTGCTATAGAGTAACACAGTGTCAGCTGTGTGACAGTAAAGGCAGCGCTTTGACATCTGTATATAACCTGCTTTACTGCAAAAGGCAAGAGAAGAGGTTAAATGAGTCTTACTTGACATTTGCATGTGTGAATGCACACTGACAACAGACCCTCAGTTATTTCCTTGGTGGGACAGAGCAGACGTCTGTAATCTTGTTAGCACCTCTTCATTCAGTCCATTAGCCCCAGCTGCAGCTTTACTCCTGACATCTAGTCCGATCAAAGATGCTTGTCTTGCTCAACAATGTACTGTCTATAAAGTATGTATTCCGCAGATTATTGTTTGTCCCTCAAACACTTTATATAAGCTGGGTGGTAAAAGAAATGCTGTATTATATTAAAGTTGTTTTAATAATGTCGAACTGATTAGGCTTCGTTTGTTAACAAGTGTTCTGCTTGACTTTTAAGTTGGATTGTTGTTCTACCATGTTTTCATTTTCATGGCGTGTGAAAAGGACAGTAGTGGATTAGCAGGTCTTATCTAAGAAGCACCAAGAAGTGAACTGCCACATAATGAAATGGGGTGTAATATTTCTCGGCAAAATACGCTGCTGATTGTATACAGGGTCTTTGAGTGCGCGTCAGAGGGAGAGAGTGTATGAGAGTAGTCAGCAGTTTTGTCTAATTGAAATGGACAGAATGGGCAGCCTGTGCTGCCCATTAAAAGATTGTCCTGCAGTCCCGCTGCACACACTGCACTGCATTGGCCTGAAACAGACTGTCTCACTGTTTCCCTTGCTCACATTGATACTGACAGACTGGAAGTGGTACACAGGATCAACTGTTGGGCAGGGGATTAGGTTGAAGGGCCTCTCCTCACTGTTCTCTACCCGTTGTCTACCCAGAGCTTATCCTAAGCCTGGTACTGTAGAAACGTTGAAGGTTAAATGAATTCTAAGAGAGCAGCCTTTATCCTGAACACTGTATAATTGCTGCAAGACTTTCAGTCGCTGTCCAGTAAATAAAACATGCATCTCAAGGATGTAAACTAATCATGAGTGAAAACTGCTTGCCCTCAGCGTTGTGAAAATGCACTCTCTCCAAATGTTTTAAAGTGCTTACCAAAAAGTAGGAGTAGGAACACTTTCTTTCCCAATATTATAGAATTTCAAAATCAACCAATGTTCAATATTTGTATTTTTAAAGAAATACGAAGTTAGTCTCATTACACAAAAAAGCGTTTCCTGCAAGTTACTTTCTTGGACCACTGATCTGTTGATTGGTAAATTCCTGATAAATGTGGAGCTTGGGGGAAGGACTGCAACATGACACCAAGCTGCATAGTCTCCAAATGCATCAAGTCTTCACAGGAAGATTGTCTGTTAGAAGTCCCACAGTGGTTGTACAGTCCACCTCCCTTCACTGCAGCTCAGTCATGTAAACCCCAGGCAGGCACACACTGTCAAATGTCTCTGCTTGTTGAGCAGTGAGGCTTTGCTCAGAGGTTTGCTGTTGTCAGGACTTGAATATATTTGGTGTGACTGCAGATCCCCCCCACCCCCACCCCCACCCCGCTGAGTCAACATTGCTCAGTGTGTATAGATCTGAGCTGTTTGAACAGTACCTGTGCTGCTCTGAAGCTGTGCATAGGAATGAAGGTTTTTCCTCACACTGAATGCAGTCACTGTATGTATGCCTCTTAAAGACATGTGCCATGTCATTTATTATGAGCTCATACAAGAATAGAAGTACACGGTGTGTGAGTTTATAGGGAGTGTCAGGAGTCTTACGTGTGTGTGTGTGTGTGTGTGAGGAGAGTATACAGAGAGTATACAGTATAAAACTCAGTTCTACTCACTAGATGTCAGGAGTCTTACGTGTGTGTGTGTGTGTGTGTGTGTGTGTGTGTGTGAGGGGGGTATCGATTGTCTTTGTTGAGCTCCATCTATATGTTTTGTTAAGAACACAGAGAAACAGGAACTGCTTGTCATTTCAATTCATTTGCTTCTGCTGTGTTTTTAAAATACAACATCCATAATTTACTAGCATGGAGTGGCTGGAAGGTTTTTGTGGTAAATGTTTACCATAAACTGATTCATACACCTGAGAAAATTGCTCTCCTGATATCATGACAATCATTGTTAGCTTTTGTCAGGACATGTTTTTAGGCTGTTGCCCAGTGTTTTTAGAGGAAAGCTGAAGTGGGGAGAGGAGACAACTCCCTGCTGCATTTCCATTACCATTTCCTCACAACCCTCATTTTTGTTTTGTTTATATTTAAACTGAAACCCGTACAAACGTACTGGAAATAAAACGGTATACAGGGATGGGCAGACTAAGCCTGTATACAGTATCCACCATCAACACTGTCCCATGTAAAAAGGTGACACTTCATGTACTGTACTGCCATCTAGTGCACCACCTGAGGACAAACAAGTTAGTGTCAGTTTGAATAAGGCAAAAATGTTTAATGGTTTTAGTCACAACAACATTTAATCTGTTAAGTCTTTAATTACAGATACACAAACTTGTAGTGAAAAATGTCACAGTTGAACAGAATAATGAGGGCTTGATGGGGTGTCCTAGCATAACAATTTGAAAAAGAAAATGGCTTGAAAATAGCACAGACGCAACTCCCTAAAGTTTAGGATGGAATAAAACTTAATAAATACAGTATAAAACTCAGTTCTACTCACTAGATGTTTTTAAAGTAATGTTAAGAGAAAAAGCCTGGACACACACCTTCCCTCAATTAAATGTGGCCACATAAAAAAAAATCCAACCCAAGAACTTTCCAGAATCGATTTGCTCAATTAAAAATCAACAGTAACCTTAATTAAGACACACAAACTGATGGGCTGTCTGTCTTCCACTAACAGAAAAAAGAAATTCCCTAAAAAGAAGTTCCCTAAAATGAGGACATTTGAGAATAACAGAATTACATGTTAAACAAAACAAAAAAAATGGGGCCAAACACATAGATTGGCTTTTTTTTTAAACAAGTATCTTGTGGCCTGCAGCCACCTAGTGGCTATTGACTGTAGTAATGTCATATAGATGTCAGCCAGTTCAGTGTGCAGTCACAGCTGGGTACATCTCTCTCCTGCTGCTGCACAGATTAAATTGTCTCCATTACAAACAGAGCAGGTAGCGAGTGCTAGCTCAGCTGCATGGGTTCACATTCCTCTGACAGTGTCCTGCTGCTGCACGGTAGCAATGACAGAGGGACTGGATACAGGGAAAAGAAGCAGACAATCGATAGTCTTTATCACACAGGTACAGTACGGTTCAGGTGTAAGGAACCAGGGACAGAAGATGCTCATTCACTGTCAAACTTAATGGAGTTGACTGTGGTGGAGATGGCTCCGCCGCGGTAGCTTCCCCTCTTCTTCTTTGTCTTTTCGTGGCGGAATGACTTTCCTTTTGTGTACTTGAGCACGTCGTTAGCTTTCTCACCCCAGTCCCCACTGGCTCCTCTCTAAAAGCGCAAAGACAGATGAATGTGATGGTGCATTATTTGGCCACATGGAGAATGATAAGCGATGCTGATGTGAGATTGCTAACTGAACTCACCTTTGCATGAAAGGAGTTGTCTGCAAGACGGGGATCAACTTCAACTGCGTCTTCTACTATTCTACGGAAAGGTACGTTGGCAGACTGAAAGACAGTTTTTATCATATTTAATCCTTTGCCCTCTGGGAAAAAATAAAATCACTTTTCTTCAGCTTCCATTAAGTTCCTTTCACAGTTTCTGGCAGGTCTTACCTTCTTTTTGACTTTAGGGAAAGTCTGAGGGGTGGTTGTTTCCTTCTTGTTCTTTGGTGTTTTGACTTCTGTCTCTTCCTCTTCGCTTTCTGATGACTCTTCATCTCTTTTTCTTTTTCCATTGGTACCTGAACGAGTCAGACAATTAGACAACTGTGTACCATTAAAAACTACAAAAAGACGCCTAAAACTGAAGCCTAAAATGTCAATCATTGTGTTGAGGGGGTCTTTTCTTCTAATGGCTGTTTAAGTGTATTTTCCCCAAAATACAATTCATCTTTCATTCACCTGTTAATTGGCCACATCATGCTACACCTACCGTTTGTTGCTGGGGTGGTGGGTGCTGTGGCTGCTTTTCTAGGTCCCTCCTCTTCCTCTGATGAACTGTCTGAAGAGCTGCTGCTCTCTTTAGCTGCTGGAGTTTTCTTTGCTGTGGCAGGTTTTTGTGTAGCCACTTTTGTGCTTTTACTGGCCGCTTCCTCCTCTTCAGAGCTACTCTCACTGGATGATGACTCCTCTGGCTTTGCTGGGGCCTTGGCAACCTTGGTTGCTGCAACAGCTGTCTTGGGTGTTGCTGCCTTGCCGTTTGTGATTGCAGGCTTAGCAGGGGTGGACTTGGTCTCTGTCTCAGAATCAGAGCTATCTGAGGAGTCAGAGCTGCTCTCCTCAGTCTTCTTTCCTGGAGCGGCAACTGCTTTTTTGGCTGTGACCTTGGGTGTTGTTACCGTCTTCTTAGGTTCCTCCTCATCGCTGGAGCTGTCATCACTGGTGTCTGCAGGAGGCTTTACAGGAGGGGCAGGTTTCTTCTTCACTGCTTTAGCTGGAGCTTGCTTCTTGGCTATGGGTTTGGTGGTGTCATTCTCAGAGTCTGAGCTGTCACTGTCTGAACTGCTCTCTGCTGCAGCGGCAGGCTTTGCTGCAGGTGTAGCAGGCTTCGCAGCAGCAGACTTTGCTGCAGGCGTCGCAGCAGGAGTTGCCTTTTTAGTTCCTACTGACTTTGCCTTTGCTGGTTCCTCCTCGTCCTCAGAGGAGTCTGAGTCTGAGCTGCTTTCGGCTGCTGCAGGAGGCTTCGCTGCAGGTGTAGCAGGCTTTGTAGCAGGCTTCGCAGCAGGCGTTCCCTTTTTGGCTCCCACAGACTTTGCCTTTGTTGGTTTCTCCTCCTCTTCAGAAGAGTCTGAGTCTGAGCTGCTCTCTGCTGCGGCAGCAGGCTTCGCTGCAGGCGTAGCAGACTTTGTTGCAGGCGTAGCAGGCTTTGCAGATGGAGTAGCCTTTTTAACTCCTGCCTTTGCTGGTTCCACCTCGTCTTCAGAAGAGTCTGAGTCTGAGCTGCTCTCTGCTGCGGCAGCAGGCTTCGCTGCAGGCGTAGCAGGCTTCGCTGCAGGCGTAGCAGGCTTTGCAGATGGAGTAGCCTTTTTAACTCCTGCCTTTGCTGGTTCCTCCTCGTCTTCAGAAGAGTCTGAGTCTGAGCTGCTTTCTGCTGCTGCGGGAGGCTTTGCAACAGGTGTGGCAGCCTTTGAAGCCGGAGTGGTCGGTTTGGCTGCAGGCTTGGCTTTTACTGGTTCTTCCTCATCCTCAGAGGAGTCTTCTGAATCAGAGCTGCTATCTGCCTTCTTGGTGGGTGCTTTGGGAGCAGCAGTCGGCTTTGTTGGGGCCGCAGTCTTAGTAGCATGTTTTGAAGGAGCCTCATCCTCAGAGCTGCTATCTGAATCTGAGATAAAAGAAAAACTGTTTGATGAGCATTTTTCAGATTGAAATAAATGTATGTAACAGAGCAGATGTGGAAATAGAAATTATACTTAAATCACAACTGATGAGGCCCTGGCATCTCATACCTGAACTCGAGGACTCATCTTTTTTAGCTGGGGTAGCCTTGGCAGGTACAGGCTTAGCTGTGGCCTTCTTTGTTGGCTTCGCCTCCTCTTCTGAACTGGAATCCTCCTCCGAGGAGTCATCTTTAGCAGGTGCTGCTTTAGTTGCAACAGGTTTAGTAGGGGTGGCCTTAGCAGCAGTCACCTTTGCTGCAGGTTTCTTCACCTCCTCCTCGTCATCTGAACTTGACGAATCTTCGTCTGAATCGTCTTTTTTAGCAGGTGCAGCCTTGGCTGGAGGTGCTTTAGCTGGGGTGACTTTAGCCGCTGGCTTCTTTGCCTCCTCTTCATCTGAGCTTGAATCTATTGGCGTGAGAAGAAAAAAAGGATTAGTCACATGATCAGCATCATGTCACACTGAATAAAGTGACTCTCTTCAATCCCAATCATTACCTGAGCTGTCAGAGCTTGTTTCTTGCTTCTTTGCAGTGGGTTTGGCCACACTCGGCTTAGCAGCAGCAGCCTTTACTGGTGCAGGTTTACCTGTGAGGATTACTGTGCTGTCAGACATGGCATTAAACACACCAACATTTCATGCTGAGAAATAAGAGCACCTCTTACCGGCTACTTTCTTCTCCTCTTCACTGCTGTCATCACTGCTGTCTGACGAGTCGCTGTCTTTGGCCTTGCTGGCTGCCGGTGCAGCTCGTGCTTTCTGGACTGAAGCTGGAGGTGGGACCGCACTGTATGCTCCTAACAGGACAAAGAAGGTGGATCATGACATTAAGCAAGGCCTTGGTTTTATAGCAAAATTCCACATCAGACCAGGTGAGCTATGGAGGATGGAAACAGCCTTTAGCAGGAATGCGCAGTATTTGTGAAGCACAAGAATTATGCGTCACCATCATCAGTAAGAAGTTGCTAGCAAGTATCAATCTCCTTTTGAACAGAAACATCCAACCAAAACATAAGAAACAAACAGTTTCTGAATGAGGGAAAAATGACAACCGCACAAAATGAAGTTTCTCGCACCTTCAGCAGCATAATTGTTGGATAACTGTTATTGTTTGATATAAGGTTAAACACACACACACCTGCTTTGGGTTTTTTGCTGGGAGGGGCTTCATCTTCAGATGAAGAGTCTTCACTGCTTGATTCAGCTGCAGCAGCCTTTGCTGGGGCAGGTTTGACAGGAGCCTATCAGAACACATGACCATTATTACCTGCTCGACACATCATTGAGTCACGTCTGCCAGTATCTGACTGAGCTTTTTGATCATTGTTCGAACCTCTGGAATGAAGATGATCAATACTTTTAACAATATACAGATATGAACAATGTCTTTAACAAACCTTAGCTGGTTCCTCATCTTCAGAATCTGAGGAGCTATCTTCAGAACTGCTGCTCTCCTGCTTTTTCTGAGCTGCACCTTTAGCAGGAGCAGCTGGTTTGGATGCTGACACAGCAGCTGGTTTGGATTCTATTAGTCAGATTTAATAATGTAAATCTGATTAAACACATTTTCAATATCAGCTAAATTCAAAGTTACAATTTAATTTCACTGTTTTAATGAAACCTGGCATAAACACTAACTTGGTGCAGGTGCTTTAGCAGGCTGTTCATCCTCAGAGTCAGATTCTTCACTGCTTGAGCTGCTGTCTTTCTTTCTTGTGGTGCCTGCAGCCTGGGGCGTAGCAACCTGCTTCACAGGAGCCTACAAACAGAAATTACATTCTATTCCTCAGTATTTTACATAATGCGGCAACATGTGGGATGTATCGTTAACGTGGATGTTTCCTCCTACCTTTGCAGGAGCCTTCTCCTCCTCAGAGTCACTGGACTCTTCACTGCTGCTGGATGCTGCTTTAGCGGGTGCTGCTGCTTTAGCGGGTGCTGCTGCCTTAGCGGGTGCTGCTGCCTTAGCGGGTGCTGCTGCTTTAGCAGGGACAGCCTTAGCTGCAATAACAAACAGATAACCGAAATCTGATTATGCTGTATAACATTTTTGAATGACACATTTCATATAATTTCTTTGCAAAATACACTGATATTACCTGAAGGGGTTGTCTTGGCTGGTTTTGCAGCAGGCTCTTCATCTTCGCTGCTGGATTCCTCACTGCTGGAGCTCTCGTTACTGGGTTTTGCTTTCTTGGCTGATGGACCATTGGCGGCTTTATCCTTAGTAGGAGGCGCTTTTCGTTTTTTGGCTTCAGGGGATCTAAACAGTCCCACAGTGATATCCATCACAACATATCATTTGTGTATCATTTATTAAATAATAATCAATTTATATAATTGTTTTATATTTTTTTTACATTTGAACAGTTCATGCTAACAAGACACAGTTCCTACAACTAAGAAAGTACCTCGGTTAAAATGCACAGTGTGACATTTTAACCGAGATCCGAGGGCCAGGTGTTAGGTAAGCGAATAAAGTACATTTGAATTGAGTGTGGGTATATTTGACTTTCATAGTCATAAACCAAAATACCTGGTTTAGCCGTATATTCCATAAGCTACACGACTACTAACAAAACACACTTAAGCGTTGAGAAACGGAAGGGGAGAAGTGAATCACAACTCACTTCACCCAGAAGTTGAAGATGTTGACGAGGCTTTCTTCGTTGTCGTCTTGTGGAGTCTGTAGAGTAGACACTTCAGATATTAAGGCTGGTTTAGGTTTGCATAGTTAAAATACTCAGCTTCTATTCCCTATAACAAAGTATTATGTGAAATCTAATAATATATATAATTAGCTAATTAACATTTAGCTTCTGACAACACAACTTGCGCATGTGCCGCAACACGTGCTAACTTCACCGGCCGCACGGTCGCTGCATACGCAGCTGTAGGTTTCCTCCTCATGGGGCATGTCCGGACAATTCCACCTCACAGCACCTGCAACAACAACAAGAGCCGCTTACCACATTGGTCTGCTTCAGAAACTGCTGCGCCGCCTTGGTGAACTTGTTGTCCCGCAGAAATGAGTACACGCATTTGTAGAGATCACTCGGAACAGAGGTTTTCTCCGCCATCTTCACCACGCTCCTTCTGGAAGGAAGGAAGTGCTCTGAGCGCGGCGCATAATGACGACATAATCACACGCGACAGTCGTTTTAACCACCAAAAACCCACGTTTTTATAATAATAAGTAATACTTAATTTAATTATACGTTTCTAATAATAATTAATGGGGTAACTTAACTCACAGTTATGTTTGCGAAATCAAATCACACTCCTAAATATAATAATATGAATAATAAACATAGATAGAAAATGCATAATTCTGTTGTTATCATGTAACATCACATGTTGTACAACGTTCCTCTCATTCTTTTACGTTTTGTTCGGAGAAATGTATGTTTATCCACATCGTTGGGAGGCGCTCGACTACAGAGGCGCTTGTTTTATACGTCATCACCGAAGACCTTCCTTGTCCCTCGTGTCACAACACGGTCGTCTTTGGGCTTATGGCGATGACACTGACCCAGTGGCGACTGGAATAAAAGAGTGATTGAGGGACTAGTTCGCTGCAGCCATGCCTCGCTACGAACTGGCTCTGATCCTGAGGGCGATGCAGCGGCCGGAGACGGCGGCTGCGCTGCGGCGGACGATGGAGACTCTGCTGGAGCGGGGCGCGGTGGTCAGGGACTTGGAGAATTTGGGAGAGAGACAGCTGCCTTACAAGATAACCAAACACAGTCAGAGGCACGACCGAGGGGGTTACTTTCTGGTTGATTTCTATTCCGCCCCTGATATCCTCCCCGGCTTACTGAATCACCTGCACCGGGATGTGGACGTGGTGAGGCCCGCTGTGCTGAGGAAGGACGCCCAGGTCCCCAGCAGCAACTGCTGTGGTCTACCCGAGTGACTGAGTGTAAGCAATGACACCTGTACGTCTACAGTACAGTGTATCTGATGAAGGAAACCCAGTCATACACTGGTATGAGCATGAGTGACCGTTTACAAGTTCCCAAATCATTAGGATTGTGTTGTCTGGCTTTGGCTTTTTCACAAAGTCATCGGAGTCGTGTTGTTCGAAGTTGTTCGAAGTTTCAAACATAGCTAGTTCCTTTGAGTTGAGTTGCTTTTTTTTTCTGATCATTTAGAACAACTCATGTAAGGGGAACAAATCAATAACAATGACTTAAAAACCCTTCGTGCATTTGATTCAATTCTTGGAATCTGTATTGATCCATTATAGACGATACTCAGCAGCGGGGCTGTTTCTCAAACAAGTTTGTTTATGTCAACTGAATTTACCACAGGTGGACTCAAGGGGGAGACATCTCAAAAGTGACTGAGGAAAACAGGAGGCACCTGTGCTAAATTTCATCTGCCGTAGCAAATTGTCATGAATACTGGTGTCAGCGTGATAGTTCAGTCTTTCCTTTTTAGTAAATTTGCAAAAGAAAAAACAAAAACACCTCTGCTTCTGTTTTATTGGTATTCTCTAATGAATGAAGACTAACGAGGGTCAAAATAATTTTAACAATTTAGGCATAGGGCTGCAACGTAAAATGTTAAGATTGAGAGGGTCTGGTTTTTTCTGAATGCAATGTATGTATTTGGTGACATAGTTAATTCCTACAGTTACAGTCATGAGAAGTGTTTGGTTCATCATTGTTAGAAAAGATGGTGGTGTTTTATAACTAAAGTGTCTTCTATTTAGATTATCAGGGTATAAAACATTGACTCTCACCACTTTCAAGAAGCAATTACCAAAGAGCTTATCCAACACATTCTATACATACTTTATCCCCTGTGTAAGTAGGTCTATGATGTAATCAACAGACAGAACAGTGTAAGATTTTAAGGGTTTTGGCCTACTTTTAGTGAGCACAGATGAATATTTTTCCATGGAAAAGAAAAGCATAGACTGACATGTTGATACAGCAGAGATGATAGTGTTAAGTTGTTTATTAGTTGATTATGGAGAAATCGCCCCAGTTCTCCACTAGAGAGCACTGTTTATTTTTCAGTTGTCAAATCTAATGCTCAGTGCGTAGCTGCTTTGTTCTATTTCTTTAACAATATGTTGTCTTTTTGTTTTATTTTATAAAAATATTGGTATTATCTCCACAAATCCAGTATCAGTTTTATACTGTGGTCACTGACATCGTTAAATGTGTCCATGCAGTGAGTGTCCTTTACCTTCTGTTTATGCTGCTCATGCTGTGCTGACTGTGCTGTAACTTGATGCTGTGTAATGGTTTTTCCTTTTCTTTTACAGCTTTTCACAGCTCATATCCAGAAGGAGTACAGTGTGAGGAGTCCATCTTTGACCTTTTCTGTGGAGAATTACCTGCTTACTTGCATTTTGATGTTTAGTCACAATAAACCACTTTTTTCTATCATTGTTTAAACTGTTTCTTGACTTCTTGTGAACACATATAGACACCGTGCCTAACATTATACTCACTAATGTTCTTGCTAATTGCTATTAGCGTTGTAATATAAATATCTGTGGGTTGTGGATATACACCTGAGCTGGTGTATCCACACAATAATCGCCACATCATGCAGGTCTGGTCCATGTAAAGAGCGTTTATGTGACTAAAAACACGCAACGATCTTTTTTCTCTCTAAAATATAACTGATATTAGAGGCGATTAACTGATCATTGTGTAAACTTCAACCCACGTTGTTCTTCTAATGTCTAACAAATATAGAATAACAACATACGAGTAAGACAACGACGAATGCCTAATTATAAAAGCCACTATAAAACTGGCTTTGAAAGGCTCTGTAATGGTCGACATTAGAGCAGGGCTGAGGCACAGTCACATGTCTGGCTGAGTAGTCAGCTGACAGTGAGACATCATAAAGGCAACAACAAGGTCCTCCGCCTGCATTGCAGTGCTCTTCAGGCTTCAGTCTGCCTCTTCCGCCGAACAGAACAGACAAGACAGAGACGAACTGGAAAACAGCGGAGTCATGCTGCTTTTAACTCTGCTTTTCGTGTCTTCAGGTACCGTCAGGACATTTGGGGGTGTTTTGTGTATTGTCGATGATTGTGCTCAGATAGTTGTCAGTTTACAACGCAGGCCCCGTAATTGTGTAACTTAAGTGCGTTTCAACAACAAAACGCGGAAACGTTTGAAGCAGCGGCGTTTAGCTTTGGTAAACAGGCGCAGGTCGGCTAACGATAACAACTGTGTTTTATATAAAATGTGTTCGTCTTAATTTGCTGTACATGTGCTCAATATGTGAAGATGTGGTGTTTAGCGAATCTTGACCTTTTGTCTTTGGGTTTTTATTGACGACCCACTCGCCTTAGCCATTCAAGGCTCGGCTAACGTTGTTATTAAGACATTAGCCTGCTAGCCAGCGCCAGTGTGTTGGCTAAACTAACCCAGTACCACGGGCCCCGGGTTAGCCATGACCTACAGCGTTAGACCGGGGTCAGTATTTGATCTTTTAGACGTGTAGTATTATCACCAGCCAACTGAGTAGCTGGCTAACCTTTATTTTATAGGCCATTTCCGTGGTTACGCAGGGAACCAAACCAGTATTTACTTCCCTGAGGAAAGTTAAGCCGAATCATCTTAGACGCTAACTTTGGAATGAGCTTTTTATTTCACTGAACTATCTTAACCTTTTGGTTTTAGTTTCCCTTCTTTTTTTTGCTTCTGTAATGAATGCTGTCATGTGTCCATTTGTCAGAAATGACATAGCCATCTCGTCTTTATGATCATACAAATCTGGGTCAGTCTATAGATTACATGTTGCTGGAGTGACAATTTGGTTATTATTTCATCACAAGCCAATGGCTTTGTGTTTTTTGGAATATGGATCTGCAATGAGTGTTATTTGTTTACTTCTTATCAGAGTACAAGCCAGCAGTGGTTTTGTTTCTGTCAGCTCACTGGTGGTATTGGCTCATTCATGTTACCTAGCTCATTGTGTAGTTAGTGTTTATCTTCAGTTTGACTTATGTTTTCAAACACTGATTATCATAATGTATTATTTGCACATCCACATTTTTGCATGTTAGTGAGACAAAACTATACGGAAAGACGCCAAAGCCTATCATGCTGACCTATCCTGCTGAACTTGTATTCTTTATCTCATTTCTCAAACGATTTACTGCAGTGGTTATTTTATACAGAGACTTCCTCGTTGGTACAGTCTGTCCACCAGAGAACAGCTTGTTATTTTGTTTGCTCATGTGACTATAGCGCAGGGTGGGATTGCCCTGTCTGCACTGTGACTAGTGGTATAAATGATGACAGGGAGGGGATTGGCAGTAGCAGAGTGAAGGCTTGTAGTGAGTTGTGGACATTACCTCTAAACACTACTCTGTGACTCACTCAGAGCAAAAGAGCAAACACGAAGCAAAGTTTTAGGTGATTTTCCACTTCACCATTGTCACATCAGTAAAGTGCTTTTTGCATTTGACCCAAAATATTTATTTTTATTGCTTTATAATCACATTTGCAACCGTGATGCAGTTGTAAATAATACATGTATATTCGGGTGTCTGGGTTTGTTATCTCTTCTGTTGCTTTCTGAGAAGTGTTGCGTGGTGTGAGGTGGGAAACATGCCAGATTTAGAGGCGTATGCTAATGTGTCTTATTTGAGCAATGTGCACTCATAGTATTCAGCATGTTTTTCCTTGATAGCTGTTATGAAACAGTTCAGCAGGGTATTTGCCCAGGCCACTCATTGTGTGAGGGAATTGGAGATTTTTTTTGGCACACCTTACAGCAGGACTTTGCGGGCAGGACCAAATTGACCAGGTAGATGATAGAATCTTACAGGTGACTCTGATAAGTACACTTACAGGACATTGACCCCGTATTGAAAAAAGTTTGTTTGACCCCACCTTTGCTCAGTCCCGGTCTCTTTGTCTCTTCAGTGCCAAATTTAAGTAGTTAATGTTTCCTCATATTTGTTAGCCTCGAGGTTTCTGTTGTAATAAAAACATAACTCTTGGCAAATGACACATCAGAGTGGTTTTGTTGTTCTCTCTACAGTTGATTTTCATTGAACTAAGCCTGCCCAAAGTAGAAATAAAGACCTTCCCCTCACCATGTTTTGAGGAACCTTGTGAACTGCAAGCTTCCCTATATGGTTTATCTATAATTAAGGGCAAAGGGCAATTTAGGTCAATATGCAGGTTTTTGCACTAATGTTCACTGGGTTTTGCACAGTTACTTTTGATCTGTATGTGCCTTATTATATATATTTTTTATTTTATTTAGTTGTTACCTAATTTTTGTACATCACTTGTTTATTGTTGTGCTACGGGGCTGAGAGTCTTTGACTGTGAAAATATCTTTATTTCAAGCGGATTGAGAGAGAGGGTAAAGCATCAAACTGACAGATGCAGTGCCTTCCAAAGAAGGAATATACATGTAACTGGAAAACACCTGTATCTTGGCAGGAATAACATATACAAGGTCATGTCTTAGTCATGTGTCTGCTTTCTGATATTTGTAGTCACATTGTAGAAAAACATATCCAATTAGATTATTTTGTCAAATTCACAGCTATAGCAACCCCGCTGTTGGGTACTGAGCAGTGTGCCCGTGGCTCCCTCTACTGGTGTCAAAATGTAAAGACGGCGTCTCTCTGTGGAGCTGTGACTCACTGCCAGCAGAATGTGTGGAACAAGCCCCAGATGGTGAGAGTACTTTTTGTTTCTATGAATGTGCGATGTGCTATTCATATAGTTAATTTTAATATTGTGAATTGTTACCTTTTACACATCAAGTTGTCTGTTTTCAGAAAACAGTGCCATGTGACTTGTGTAAAGAGGTGTTGATTGTGGTGGAGCAGATACTGAAGGAAAATGCCACTGAGGTAAGTATAAAAAAACTCCTGTGTCATAAGAAATTATGTCTATTGTCTATGATACTCTATAGCTTGCAAGAATTTGAAAGACTAATGTCTAGTTCTACCTGTGATTGCAGAGTGAGGTTCTAGGGTACTTGGAGAAGGCCTGCCAGCTTGTCCCTGATCAGGGTTTAACAGCTGAGTGCAAGGAGATGGTGGATAACTACTTACCCATCATCATGGGAATCATTATTGGAGAACTGGTGAGCATTTTAACCTAGGTTTCCCATTGTGGTGAAAATGTCCAGAAATCCAGCAGCTCGTTGTTCTAACATGAGCAACATACAATTACCCTTTTTAAACTGTTTGATCACAGTCTGATTTTAATACCACACTGTACCTTTTCAAATAAGTTGAATCCACATTTGACCAAATATCCTATTAAAGCTTATTCAAGTTTGGTTGGTTGTCAGTTTATCAATGAGCTTCATCTAAGAGTCTTAAATTGGTCCATTGGTGTAAGAGAAAGCGAAAACAGAAGTAGCAGTGAACAAAGTGCAGTGAGCTAAATAAGGGCTATTGATGGGGAAGAGAGTCTGAGTCTAAAGGGGAACAAATTAGTCATTGTTTAAACCCCGTGACTGGGAGAACATTTAGTGAAGGTTTCTTTGTTTCAGCTCTCCCTTGCCACAGCAACAGTGGGAGGAAAACAGGCAGTTCTTAAAAATGATACAAAGACCTATAACTTTATAGGTCTTAACTTTAATAACTTTTCTAGATATCAACATCAGGTTGAGTTTTCTTTTCAACAAACTGATCACAGTAAATTAATAAAATGCTTTCCTAAAAATAAAACATTAGGTAATTAATTAATATAAAGTTTGTTATTATTATTTTTTAGGAGGATCCTGGTGTGGCTTGCGGTGCCATCGGGCTGTGTCAGTCTCAGCAGGCAGCCCTGGCAAAGGCTCAGGCCCAAGAGCAGCTAATGTCCAATGAAATCCCTCAGGTTGACCTTTCTCAACAAATGGCTCCTTTCCTTATCAATGTGCCTGAGCTCCTGTATCCACAGAGTCCCAAGAAGGAAGCCCCCAAATACAAGGTTTCTTTTTTCTCTTTTTTTAAAATTCCCATTGGCACACAAATGCATATTATTTTGTTGGTTAGTATTTTTAGTATAGTGATATCATCTGAATCTTACCTTTCCTGTAGGAGGGTGATGAGGTGTGCCAAGACTGCATCAAATTTATAACTGATGCTCAATCAGAAGCCAAGGGCAACTCCTCATTTATTGGAACTCTCATTGAGAATATTGAGAACCAGTGTGACCTGTTGGGTCCAGGCATAGCTGAAATGGTATGTGTCCCACACATCTTGATGAAATACATACACACTTGTTAAGAAGGCAAAACGTATAACTGTTTTCTGTATTGCAGTGCAAGCAATACGTCTCACAGTATGGTTCCCTTGTTGTTCAGCAGCTTATGTCCATGGTGAGTCCTCTAACTTTGCTACTTCTTGTGTTCCACTGATGTAAAAATACATTTTTTGCGTCTTGCATACATAGGTCACAGTATAACATGAATGGTCATTATATTAAAATATTTAATGATGGACTTATCAAACTGGTCATCAAAGCTAATGATTCTGTGATCATGTGTGGGGCTAAGACCATGTTTAGCACCCAGTGGCTTGCTCACTGAATTTATTCATCTTTGGATCCCTTATTTTCTCTTATTTTCTTAATATCTGCTTTTTCCCCCATTTGTTTCTTCCTCTTTTTCCTCCCATCCATTCATGTTGTCTTGCTCTGTTTTGTCCTGCTCTGGGTTTTGTGTGCTGCTCCTCAGGAACAGGTAGGTCTCTGTGTTCAGCCTGTAGCCTCTTAACCACTAGCTCTTGCTTTTTGTGCTGTCTGCTCCACTACAGCTACTCACCCTGCCCTGTAGAGATGCATGTGAAATGATCATTTAATGAGTGAGAACACCAGACTTTACCTGAACACGTTTGTTTGGCTATTGACTTGACATTTAAGGGCTTGTTGGATCACTGCACCTAAGGGCACCACATTAACACCATCTCCTGTTTCTTCACATCCAGTGAGCATACAGTGCTGTCAAATTTAAAGTATGCTCAGATCTCTTGGCTTGGTTGGGAAACAAGTCAACTGAGAGGAGTGCTGCTTTTGAAGTGGCTATCTCACTACAAACGGCATTTACTTCTACTGCATATGGCTGATCTGTTTCAAACACTGAGCTGCAGAAGAAAGTATTTTTCCCCAGTATGGATGTGTTGTTTAGTCTTTTGTAACAATAAAAGAAAACGGCATTGGATGGGCTTTAGATACAAACTTGCATGGGCGGTAATGCTGTTGTATGTTATACAGATTCAAAACACATGGTTTATGCTAAGAGCACGCAAAGTGGTAACTTCGACAGCTTTTAAATTGTGTATCCTAAAGTATCATTTTCTGTCCTCAGGAACCCAAGGACATCTGTGTCCATGCTGGCTTCTGTGCTGCTGCTGTGAAGAAGTCTATTCCTATGCTGAAGCTGCAGCCTGCCAAAACTGTGTCTGCTGCAGAAGCTGTACCTGCTCTCAAGCTTTTCCCTGCCACAAAGATGGAGCCCACTAAGGTAAGACACTGTAGGCTGACTTATCAGCAGATTATACTGACAGAGGTCAAAAATTTGTATCTGAGTATTGAACACGAGACATTGCGTCTTTGTCTTCCAGCGCATGATGCGTGTCCGTGACTCTCCTACATGTGCCATCTGTGAGTTTGTGATGAAGCAGGTGGAGGACATGTTGCAGGATCAGAAAACAGAGGTGTGATACGTGAAACTAAAGCTAATAAAGCTATAAAAACAAGCTTTATATAACCGCAGCCAATAAAGAGTTGGTGAGATTATGGTATCAAGCTGGCCATCTGTCTTTGCCTCAGGAGGAGGTGATTCAAGCTGTGGAGAAGGTATGCATGGTCCTGCCTACCACTCTGACTGCTCAGTGTAAGGATTTGATTGAAACTTATGGCCAGGCCATCATTGAGCTGCTTGTGCAGCAGGCTGACCCCAAGAGTGTCTGCACAGTATTGGCCCTCTGCACTGCTGCCAGACGTACATATGTCGGTACGTTTTCCCTCTTATTCACTCACATTTTATTTTATTGCCTCTATTTTATTATTTTATTTTACTGGGTAGACCACCACATTTCACTGCACATAGCACCATGCATGACTGGTTATGTGATGAATGTAATCTCTTGAACCTTGAAAGCACAAACTGAGCTGACAGCAGAGATGATAGAGATGTTGTGATAATATTGTCACCTGCGTATTTCCACCTGGGTCATAACACTGATTGTTTTCAGCTCCACTTGACCAAACTCGCTTCAAGGCTGGTGGCTACTGCGAGGTGTGCAAGATGGCTGTTACTTACATTGATAGGATTCTGGAGAAGAACGCTACTGAGGCACAGATTGAGGAGGCTGTGAGGAAAGTATGCAGCTTTCTGCCTGACTCTCTACAGACTGAGGTGAGTAGCTGCATTAACCCTGACTGTGTAACTTTCACTCATGCTCAGGTGACTGTCTAAAATGAATTCATATCTCTGTCAACAGTGTGATCAGATGATTGTACAGTACGAGCCAATGTTCGTCCAGCTGTTGCTTCAGATGCTTGACCCGGACTTTGTGTGCATGGTAAAGAGTAAACTCTAATGACTGATATCAAGATGAGTAATGTGAAAATGTCGAATTTGTGGATATGTCTAACTTTTGTCAGACAAGGAAACATACACTCTTTTTGCATTCAGGAGGTTTTTAAAGCTAATGTTTTGTTTGTTTTTTGGTAATAGTCATGTAATGGTATAGTTGGTTTGCTCGACATGGCTGCAGCCCCCTTAAGTGTCTGTCGTGTTTCTGTTTAGAAAATGGGAGCCTGTCCTGAAGCAGGTCGCAGGCTGCTGGGAACAGAGCGGTGCAGCTGGGGACCTGCATTCTGGTGCAAGAACATGCTGACAGCGACCCAGTGCAATGTGAGTATTAAATCTCTATTAGGAAACCAAAATGTTTCTGAGAGGGACTATTAGTCTGTTGATCAGTGTTATTTTAAAGTTTAAGACTTTTAGGTAGATAGTCATCCTTATTGTCGCTGTTAACAGTTTTTATGTACCGTATGTATGTTTTTAGGCTGTGGATTAGCGAACTCTTTTCTGTGTTTTTAGGCTGTGGCTCACTGCAAACGCCATGTGTGGGTATAGAGGAAGAGGAAGACCAGCACAAATTGACCTGTAGGGAATTAAAAGAAAAAATTATAGTGCTGCTTCCCAGTTTTAATTTTTGTCCTGTTTTTCTTCTTAATAGATTTAAGTGACAAAAATTTTATGTTTAAACTTAACTTTGATATTTGAACGATGTCATGGAAAGGGACTTCTTTGGAAGGTGGGGGCAGGGAGGGGATGATTGTGTATAGAGGCCTGCAGTTCAGATATGTTCATGCGTAACAAAGATTTGCATCCTTTCTATTGAATTTTCCTTTGTTTGCAGGTTGTGGTCTGTGTTAGTATGAAAGTGCTAATTTCACATATTGTATAATTTTGACAAAGCATTGGTGGCCACTTGTCCTGAAGGGTCTTCTGATCCCCCCAAGGATATGATTCATTCTCCCTAGAGACTCTTGATCTCAAATGGGTTTGACTTTGGTCTGTTAAGAATGACTAGGGTTGCTTGTCTGATTCTTTAAACAAAGTTCTATTTTGTAGACAGAGGATTGTGTGTTTTTGTTTTAAGGAGCTGATATTGAGGTATTTAATGTACATGTGCCTCCCAGTCTTGCACTCTTCGTACTGTTTGTAAATCACTTCATTTCTAACATAAAAAGCTTAAAGGTTGATTGTTTGCTTCGTACCCTGAGCCAACTGTCAGTTGATCTGAAAATTTTTAACAATAAACGTGATCCCACTACTTCATTTTTGGTGTAAGCTGAAAGAAGCCTGTAATTCTTACCAAGCTTGTCATAACATGTTTTATTTATTTTATTGGTGGCTTGTGTGCATAGATCTTGTCCCCCTGTGTTAAAGAACTTGCTTGCTCTATGCTTAAGTTTTTAAATGAAATACCAACATGACAAAAATGTTTTGTCATGTTAGTATTTATGGTCAAACTGACCACTAGGGTGGGTTACAACAGCCCCTGCATTCTCCAGGCAGACATCTGCTCTCCTCCCTTTCATTACAGAAAAATAACCGACATGTACCATCTGTGAATTTGTGATGCAGCAGCTTGAAAGGTGAAAGGGAAATTAAACTGCTACTTTCAGCACAAGTTGCAAAAATATTAAAACCTTTGCAGAACACAGGTGAAGTATGTTTTTAAAAAATCCAAAAGTTTATCACTGGAAATATTGAGCTTTATATTGAGTTTACAGAAAGACATGATTTGTTTAGTCAAATGAAAATTAACAAATGTACTAAGCTACATTCCCCAAATCATCACCATTTGAAATAACTGCAACATGTTTTCTAGTATGAATTGTTGTATAAAAGCTTACTTTAATGAATTGTTCCTTATGGACTGCATGAACTGCAATCTTGCTCAAAACGCCACTTTCTCATCTCATAGAGACACAGCAGTTAGTCTTGTGCCATTTGCAACATCAGCATAAACAATTTTAATGTGAGGTATGAAGTCGTTAAGGCTTTTTGGTCAAGATTTACAACGAGAAGCTTATCAGGACTTTTCCCTCGTAACATCTGTATCGGTGGGTGCGCTGACTCTCCTGCTCAGCTCCACTGTACCACTGTACAGTCTTATTGCCTCACAGCCTGATCATATGCTGTTCACAATAAGCACAGAAAAAGCAGAACCAATTGCCAGTCCCAGAGTGAGGAAGAAGGACATGACCACTCCTGTGGCCTCTGCCAGCTCTCGAGGTACCACCTTTGGGCCATAGATCATTGGTAATGTGCCAAGGTATCCGTTCGTGAGACCTAGTATGCTGTTAAAGACTATAGGATATGCATCATGTGAAAACAGCACTGTATGAAGATGGTCCCTAGGTTGGTAGTTACAGAACATAAAAAGTGGGACCATGACAGTTCGACACAGCACCAGTGCTGGCAGTGCTCGGCTGGTGGGGCCTGGGACCTGCAGCCAGATAGTGGCCTGTCTGCCACAAAAGTCTGCTACATTGTACAGGAGGAAATTGGAGAGAGGCACAAAGTAGGTGGTAGTCCAGGGGCTGCCACTGTCTTTATGGACAGATTCGATCCCCGAGGATACAGCTGGGAACACCATTATAGACACAAGGAAAACATAGAATACACTTAGGCCAAGCATCCACGTCTTCCTAAGGATGGGTTGCAGTGGTGGTACAGAGACTCTTGCTGTGCTTGCAGCACCTTCACTCAGCATGCCGGTACTGGTGCATGATGCTGCCAGCATGTAGTGTCTAGAAAAAAAGAGGTAGAATACATGACGTAAAATTGTTTGTCTATAATCTATGAAAACTGAGACACTTTCTTTGTTGTGCAAAAATTAAACCATGTCCCCCCTGCAGATGCACTGCGCCCCCCCTTTGGGGGTTGGCTTCCCACTTTGGGAACCACTGTGTTACGGCATCCCAAGTATCATTTGTCTGCTACTGACCTTGAATATGCCAGTTTGGGCAGCAGTAAATACATAATGATGCAGAGCAGAATGAAGACGTCTGCTGTCAGGAAATAGGCCAGAGCGCTGTCTGTCACATCTTTCGTGAGTGCCAGGTCCATTACTGATGCTACTGCACTCAGTGTGCCTCCCATAGCCTGGCCTGTGGTGACAAAGTTATTCAGCTTATTGTACAAATATTTAAGAAGAGACACATGAACTGACAAATGGCCTACTTTAACTGACTACATACATCAATGCTCTCAATGTCTATGTGTGTGTGTGTGTATATCAAATTAATGTTTGTAGTGTTTGTACAATAGCAAATTGTAAGAACACTACAAACTATATTATAGTTTATGGTTTATAAATGCAACAAACAACAAAATACAACAAAATACTATAATAACAAAAAATTATAAACAAAAGACATTTCCTGACCCAAATGAGAATAGTACCTGATATTAGGGCCTGTGAGATCCTCATGGGGAAATGGCCACTGATCCCAAACACACTGGCAGAGAAGAGGTTAGAAGCTCCACTGATGACAGCTACACTGGCCAGGGTGCCGATTAAAAACTCAACCCTGCAGTCTGACACGTCCACCTTCACCAGCACAGTTGTCAACACAAACACCAATAGGATGACAAACAGAGACGTCAGGATCCGGACGTCCGGAGACAACCTAACAAGACCGCAAATAAACAGATGTACTGGGATTAGGCAGGAATTGTACTAATGAACATGACATTGAATTAAACGACACGGAAACAAAATGTTAAATGCTACACTGTCAGAAAAAAAACTAGAAACTGTGCAGAATCTGAAAAGTTAAATATGTAAACAAAGCTAACTGTGTCACAAATGTGAGACATTTACCTATTAATTAGCTAAGTATCAAGAGAATATAAAGAAACACAAGGCATTTAATGTCCCAAAGTAAATTACATTGCAGTAGCTCTGCTGATTATAAAGGACAAATGGACTGCTGTTACAACTAAACACCCAGAGACACAACACAGTGCATGTGAAACTGTGCTTAATGTGAACAAAGCAGTAGTGGAAAAAGTGTGTGTGTGTGTGTGTGTGCGTGTGTGTGTGTGTGTGTATGCACGCCTGGGGTGTATACCTGTTAACTAGGAAGTAGTTGAGGATCAGACAGAGCACAGAGGGTATCGTGGAGGCAATGACCAGATAATTTTCAAAGTAGTTCTGCGAATAATGCGAAGAAAAGAGAAGAAGTTGAATTTACTTAAACACAGGAGCACATGCCCATGCATTTCATAGGATCTCACACAAAGAGGAAATGAAAGGAGAGGGGAGAAATGTAAAACTTCTTTCCTTCCTTATATCTGCTGTGGCTGAAAGTCTAATCAAAGCAATATTTAATCTCAGATTAGTAGAAATGTTTCCCTCATCTAACAGTTGTCTTGTTTCTGCATCTGAACAGGGAATACTGATTTACGTGGGTGTAGTGAAACAGAATCCAAAGAATTAACTGCCTATGTGTGAAGATATGTAAAACAAATGTTTTTTGTGTTGTGTGGTTCTTTTCAGTTTTTACACAAATGTGACACTTGTTAACTTTTGTTATGTAAAAGTTAACAAGTGTCATAGAAGTGACATAGTGCTAAAGCAGATCTTAAATTTACATTTCTACCATCCTGACTTTCGTACAGTGTTCAATACATTGTCCTTTACGTCCTCTTTAACCTCCAACAAGTCTCTGGCATTTCTAATCGCACAAATGTGTTGAAATTGATGTTAGACGTGAAAGAACATTCAGTTCTAACATGCGTCACAGGACTGCCACGTCCAGAAAGGACATGCATAAAGGCAAAAATGTGTGACCTCCACAAATGAACAACAGACCTACATTGTAGTTATTGTCCCTCTTACTCACACTTAGATATGAAAGATGATCCTCTGTGCTGTTGTGATGAGTGTTGTTACTCATTTTGTAAAGCCAGTAGTGTTTTGCTGTTATGAAGAAGTTCCAGGGAAGCAGGGAGCCTATGCCCATCAGAAAGAAGATAATATACACCAAACAGTAAGAATCCTTAGGACTGTAGCGTACAGCCAGAGGCACTGATGAGTGTTTGGGCAGAAGGGATGCAGAGGGACTCTCGTCCTCATTGTCAACATCTTCAGATATGTTGTGGTTGCCAAAGGCAGTTGGAACATATGCAGAGTTGAGACTGGGCTGTACAGGCTCTGTGGCGTCCATTTTCACAGACTGGACACAAAAATACTCAAACAGGGAAAGCTGAGGTAGTCAAAGGACAATATGACAATATTTAAGAGTTTAACAGCAACCTGTGAAAAAAGAAAACAAAACATGAGTTACAAAAAAAAAATCACTGCAACGTTGTGATGTTTTGGAAGAGACTTACAATTACTTGTGCGTGTGTAGAAAAGGAGAGAAACTATGTTTGCCCTGAAGCCATAGTTAGAAAAAGCTGAGTGCTGTAAGCTGTTAGAGATCAGTCCAGTCGTCCAGATGGTGTGAGGCTGCAGTGCAAGAAAACAAATTGAACCATTAGAACAGTCCTTCATTTCTGGGCTTTGAATATTCTCCAAGTGTATGTCTTTAAACAGTTTTATAAGGTGACACAAGACGTGGCATGCTCTGCAACAAAACAAGGAACATAGCAAACCCTTTCATGAGAATTAGAAAGGTATGAAACAAAAACATCACCATCAACATGGTGGTTCAGCTGATGTGGAAATCTGGTTCATTAGTGTTTGACAGTGGTGTGAACCCACTGCTCTCGCACAGCAGGAGACAGTCTTTCCCACACACCGTGGTATTTGAGAAGTTAAATGCTACCGCATGTCCTTTATTAAAGGTACATAATTGGTCAACATGTACCGATTTTCTGCAAACACTAAAGTTTCAGACCACATCTGCAAAATGACGAGTGCGATGCACCTGACCGGACAAGAACAGAAAAACAGCACTGCTTGAACAATAATTTGTTGCATTCGTTGCATTTTAAACGAGACTAAAGGGACAACAGCAAAACGCTGAGCTAGCACACAAAGAGCATCATGTGTGTCAGTAATAAGGAACCAGTGTTCACATGATGCTTTCCCAAGATATTAGTGCAAGCTATAGCAATTACACAAGCTGAAATTTTCCATTTACACATAAGGAAGTATGTCCCCTGAAAAGCCTGGTTTCAGCAAATCCATTAACCTCAATGACTGCAAATATGTCCTGTTTATTCGTAGCTTTCGTTGTTACAATCTTCAGGTGTCTAATTTAAATGGTATTGGTTTAATGGGCGCTCCGGTGTGTTCAGACACGTAAATCACCAGAAGCTAGCTAGCGTCAGTGTGTATGCCAGGATTAGCACGCACAACAACAGCTAAGCTATTCGACCTAAATAAAAGATACACTCACCTCATTGTTGGACAACACCGGGCAGCTGCTCGTTTCTTATCTTGTAGACTAAAACTCTGACACCAAAGTCAATTTCATCACTAACTGGTTTTCTGGTCAGCTGACACTTTTCAGCTTCTTCACCAGCTGCAGTGACAACAACAAAACATCCGGTATCGAACTTTCAGAATAAAACTGTTACCGCCCACGTCAGTAGCAGTCTGAACAGAAATGTTTGTTCAAGTCAGTCTGCAAAGGGAAAATGTAAATTACATTTACAAAATACTTAATGTAATTATAAATCTAACAAGTGCGCCGTGTAAATTAAAATCTTAAGAGGAAAATATGAACCCTGCGTTTATTCTGAACTGTGTCCTCTTACCACAGTTAGCCTTTCCGTGATCCTATTTCTTGAAAAATAATTTTGTGCTATTTCTGCATGTTCTGTCACCGACGATATTTTTCTTGAGCGTGACTCCTGTAAATATATAAATATATGCTTAGATTTTGAAAAGGCTGCACCGGAAAAGGAGCGGTGGACTCGTTCGGATAGCTGTGCTCAAGCCAAGTGAGTCTGTCTGAATATAAACCCGTGATATTGACATAGTATATCAAGATTTCAGTGGGTGTTGATCTGACATTTTCAAATGCTGGTTTGTAAAATATAATCAATTTGAAACAATGGTTTAGTTTGTCCAGTTGTTGACTTTTCATGACATCGTCACTGTTAATCATCACAGCAGTTCACACTTACTAAATTGATAGTATTTTGTTATCTACATATTGTCCCCTAATCACCTTTGTTGACGTGAGAAAATGATTTGATCATGGAGGGTGTTATTACGTCTATTTAAAAAAAAAACAAACACACACACTGTAGTGGCTGTTTATTTCCAAAAGAATATATTTTTTTAGTATATTGGATCATTCATTGTCACCTGTGCAAAGGTAGTGTGCCCTTATCATTACCAGTAGAGGGCGTCAGAGGATAGCATGCTCAGTAGTTTGTCTTTGCAAACATAGTATATCTTCTGACAACATTGACAGTGCTGGTGAGCAGAGAAGTTTATATCTTTATGTAGCATGGCACCAGGTCATTTTGTGCCTTGAATGAGGTGTAAACCTGCAGACTCTTTGTTATGAGTGGACTCCACTGCCAAATGAGACTCTGTCCAAATGTGGAGCCCGTCCAACTCACAGCTGCTTAACTGTTATTTCCCGCTGGCAGCAGAAGATCTAATTGTGAAGAACCAGACTGCACAAGCATTATACTGTAAACATGTTTTTCATTACAGCCTAAAATTAAATACATCCTCATTGTACACGTACTCTAAATCTGAAATTCAATATGCTATGTTCTTAAAAGGACTCCATGGCATTACATAGCATTAACTTTGGATAATAGTCCCATAGCAAATTCTCACATATTCATGAGTGAACACTGTTACTGCAATGTCCTGGTGTGTTGTAAATGCATGTGCTGACATCAGTGGGTTCTCCAAATAGCAGATGCTTTCAAAATAACCGTCTCACAGCTGATGTATCCACTAAACAGCTACAAAAACATCCTGCATAGGGGTGAGGTTGAGGCTACAGTCAGCTTTTATACCCCCACTTCATGCATTATAAAAGGTTCAATTAACTCATGCACTGAAGGGTGGCATATCAGTCCTCAATTAGAAGTGCATTTAAATGAAACAGGTGCAAAGTGTTGTCTGCCATTAGGACCACAGTGCGGCACACTGTCACTACAGATGACTCATAGGGATCGTTGCTCACAATGTAAGAGCCTAATCTGATGAATCCCTACACATTCCGCACTCGTAAAAAATAAAGGAAGTTAGGTCTAAAGGCCCAGAGTCGATCCTCAAAGGCCACTATTAGTGTTTCTAAAACCTTGTTAATTTGAAAGGCTGGACAGTCTGCCAGTGAAAAGCCTCCAAAGCCAAATTAACCTGAAGGGAATTTTCCAATGAGGTGTGGGGGGGGGGGGGGGGGGGGGGGGGGGGGGGGGGGTCATGTTGGGGGGGGGGGGTAGTAGGGGCCGATAAGGGATGTGAAGGTCGATACACTTGCTTTTAGTTTTAGGGGACAGGGATTTGTCTCGTCTTCTTGGCAAGGAGCTGCCGTGTTTGCAGGATCAATGTAAGATGGATGCGAGATGAATTTAAACAATGTTCATTAAAAAGTAGCACTGTACTAAACATCGTCTGTTGACATCCGAGAGCTGAATAATGCAACGCAGGGTCAGGTTGAGTAGCTTCACATTTTCCGAGAAAATGAGGCGTAATTAATCAAAAACACACTGTCTTTTTAATGGTGACTTTGTTTTCCAAAGGAGAAGGATTTAATGGAAACTGCTCCTAAACTGGATTTAATATATCAAGTACTAACAAACCAAAAACACATACACTGTTGTTAAACTAAGAAATATAATTTATTGCATAAAAAGTATATTTAGTTACAGGTAAGAAGGCTAGACGTTTATTCACAATTGGTATTTTACAGAGATAAAATAATGTCACTGAATCAATTTATTTATTTTTTATTTATGTTTTGTAAAAATGTAGTTCTTGAACAAAAGGCAAAATGTTTTATCTTTCATTGGAACAAGGTAGAATCCAGTCCAAGTCCAACAAAGTTATCCAAAGCTATGGCCAACGATCCAACAGATACTCAAGAAATCTGGACGGTTAAACACTGTAGTCTACAGCTAGCCAGTCACTGTAACAAGATTCGAGGAAAGGAAATAGTCCTGCAGTGTTCAGGGATCAAAAGCACTGAACTGGCTGTGTTCAGATATTTCCTTACTGGCAAAGATTTGCAGGGCATGAGTTCATAATGCAAGTCATACGTTGTACTGTAGCCTTTTTCACCATACATTGTTCCGTTTTCCCCATGTGCTTTTCCGTTGACGCCTCCATCGTCAGTGATCCTATTCTTCTGATCCAGAGGGAGAATTCCCACAAAGACTCACCACTCTTCAGGATACAAAAACAAAAACCCTGTCATTGCCCTGGTCTGAAAAAAATAGAAATTTCTCTTCCAGGAAACAAAAGAATTCAAAATGCTTCGCTTTTCTTTTGTACTTGCATAGCACTTACAAAGAGAAATGACAGACCTTAAGCGTGCGCACATACTGTATTTGCACACCCACCTGCCCACTCACACAGACACGAACACTTGTGTTCTTGTCCATTTAGTCCATTCATACAAATCAGTGACATGAGTCACTGTTGAAGAGGAGGGATACTGCCAGTGTTTTGGTTTTTTATGGTTTCAAAGACGCGAACACTTTTTTGCGCTCGAGGGAGAAAAAGATTCACAAACGCACACAGAAATTAAGTAAAACATTGTTATGGTTGACAGCATTTCAATTCCCATCCGACATTAAACTGACAGAACAATGTTGATAATGCAAATAGCTTGAGGGCCCTGACCACAAAGCAGGCAGCTTAGTAAAGAGGTTAACGATATGTTATCGAATTGAGAGGAGGGAGACATATTGAGTTCCCTGGTGATGAAGTTAAAGATGGACACACAGATAAATGGTGTAGGGAGAATATATAAAAACATAATGCATTTAGTGCTGAGGTAAATTTTATGGTCCCTCGCTGCCTAGTTGATTCAAGGCAAGGCTAATCTATTCTGCAGTGTTCATGTCTGAACCACAGAAAACTGCTCTCAGTTACAGCAAAGCAAGATGCTTGTGAAATACGGAAACGTCTCCCAGACATGTGACCACCTCCAATCACGTGTTACTGCTCATATTTATAAATGATAAAAACTGGTCGATGATGTATGATCAGGAAGGCAATGATAACAAGCCAACAATCCACAAATGGATAATAACTTAAAAAGCGTTCCCCAAAGGAAACTTTTAAGAGATGACCAGAAAGCTCTCCTGTCGTTTATTTTCAACTGATCGGAGGAGTGTGGCAGAGAAACAGAGAAACAAGCGGAGAGATGAGAGAGAAACACCCCTGTGAGTTGGAATGATGTGCCAAGGCTTTGAGGCATTTGTTGGTACTGTACAATATAAAGAGTCAGTCGGTCTAGCTATTCGCCAGTTCTTCAACGTCAGACAACAAAATTCACCCTCCCACCACCAAGAGGAGGCAGCTTTTAAAAATAAATGTTTTCCGTTGAAAGCGATAAGCTCAGTCCCTGAAACCTCGAGAGTTCGCTCCTCATTTGATCTGTTGACAGTTTGAAGCGGTAAGACAAGAAATCCTAGCCTCTCCGATTCAGAGCCAATTAATGGCCAGTTTGTCCGCATGTGTGTTGGAGTGTGTCTGTAGCCTGAGGAGGTTGTGAACAGGTCTGTGCTGCCTGTCATCCACTACTAATGCAGAATGACAGTGGAGAAAAACAAAGTCCCTGCCATGAGGTGAGATCACATGAAATCATGCACTTCCATGCTGCTGCAGAAACCTGGGCAATCCCGTGTTAGCATTTGTGTGATTGTGTTAATGTGCGTGCTAAATACATGGATTTTTTTTAGTTATATAAAATAATATTGTCCTTTTCAATCATTGAAAACACATGGCAGATGAATAAAGTTTGTTTCTCTCAAAGCAGTTTCACATCTTGCATAATGCAACAATGCTTTGGTGGATTCAAGCGGAATCAGGTTAGCCGTTATCATGGATGGAAATGGGTTATGGTGGAAGCAGCTATGGTGGCTGATCAGGGCACAGAGAAAAGTGAGCTGAGGCTGTAATACAGTACATCTGAAAACCAAAATGCTCTGTGGGCTTGTGATTTGGGTCAGAGTGTGCATATTCATAGGCAGGTTTTCTTATTTTCGTCACGGTGGTAAAAAAAAAACGTCTTGCTTGATCTTCATGACCAATCAACAATCCCCATCTGTTGTCATGACAACTAGCACTTCACTTTTGCCCATCTCTTCCAGCGCAGTCGCCAGAGAGACCAAGTCTGCGTCACCTTGGTGACAAGCTTCCCATAAGTCCAGTAGAACACCTGTGGGGCTGGGCTTTGTTGCAAAGTAGTTCAAGTACCTAAAGAGAAGAGAGATGTGGAGAGCTGTATAAGGAGAATGACAGGGTGAAGGAAGCACATACATTTCTTGTCAATAGTACGATAGTAAGATTATGCTCATTATGACCAGATTATTACTTTTTTCATACTGCTGTCTGATAAATCTGTGCTCATTGTGTCATAACCTAAACTAAACCCAAAATGAACTCCAACTTTAAGCTCTTTTTAAAATGCAACCCCATACACCTAGCCTTAGACAGTGATACAGATCTTTCACTGGATGCTAGAAGCTGAGTTGACTACGTAACTAAAGCCTGACCAAACTGCCTTTCACATGTAAACATATGAGGCTGATCTGACCTGTCGAAGCCCAGGCTGCGTGCCAGTAGTCTCCAGTCACACCCGCGAGCGCTGGGTGCATCCAAACTGGCACAGATCTTCTGGCGGATGGAGTCAGGCAAGCGAAAGGCATAGGGTCCCACTTGGGAGGAAGGCAGGCAGGTTCCTCCCGAGGGGAGGGGTGAATGCGGTGGTAAAGTCTGGATAGACACAGATGAAAGAGGAAAAAAAAAGTCAAGTTTTCGGCAGGATTTTGTATCTTCAGCGGCACTATTAGCTAGGTCTGTGTCTCTTGAGCATACCTCCTGGATGTCAGTATGCAGCTGGAATATCTGTCCCTCCCCTTCCACCTGTCGGACACAGATCTTACAGGTGAGCTGTGACACAGCCAGGCTGCCTCTCTCCAGGCTGAAGGTGCAGTGCAGAGGTCTCTGACTGCCGCTCCAAATGTGATAGAAGGGGATTTCCTGTCAAAAGAAAAAAATGTAAAGAGATTGTATCGGATTGACCATTTCTTTACTCTGAGAAGGTTCAGACTGCAATTTTATGTCTACCACCACGCGAAAGCAAGAGGATTCAGTGTTGTTAACAACACCAGTGACTTTTACATTACTGTTTTTTTTTCTCAGAAAATAATAATCATTCTACTTAAGTGAAAACAAGACCACTGCATTTATTTTTGAGGACGAGCTTAATAATTTCACACTCCATTAAAGCTTCTGATAATAATGATCTATCTACTAATCTAATAATGATAATATATAGATAATATTTTATACTATATGTGTGTGTGTGTGTGTGTATATATATATATAACAAATTTCTTTGTGCCCATTTTCACAAATAAGAATTTGCCTCATAGGGCTTAACAATCGGTACAGGGTGCTCTGACCTATAACCCTCAGCAAGGTTGAGAAAAAACAGCCCCTGTTATCAGGAAAATACACAGAAACCTCAGCAATAGTTCAGCATGCTAGTATCTATTATCTGCTACATTATGTCACCTGGTATTTGGCCAGTAGTTTGCTTCTCCAGTGAGTGTGGGGAATGTCATGGATGGATAGACGCAAGTTGTGGTAGCTATCTTTGAAGAACAGTGGCTTCGGATCCTCCAGCAAGACTCCTCCTAGACTCCTTTCCAAATCCATCACCTCCTGCATAAAAATAATGGAATCAGTAAGCACGTTTATTACAGATCTATCTCTATATCTCTATACACATCAAATTCGACTTAGCTCTAGTATGAAGTTTTTTGACATTATTAACAACAAACTATGTTAGGATATTTGTTTTGACATTTATGATGACATACTATACTATAGAGCTAAAACAATTCATCGCTAAAGACTTTTATTATACTATTTTATGATACTATTTTTATACATACTATTATACTATCGCTGTTGTTGTTATTTCTACATAGGTATTTTTATACATCCTTTTACATTTATACTTTTTGTGTATGTTCTTTCAGCTGCTTCTGGAATAAAGGACAAATTGTTTTCTTATTCTTACTATTTTTTTCACTTATTCAAATAAATGTTTCATCGAATCAAATTGAAGAAAATAATCGATAGATTATCGATAGACTGCAAAAACGTTTTTTGACGACATACAAAGCTATGACTTTTTTACCTCTTTGGACGGCATAATACACTTTGATGTTTTTCGAGTTTTTCCATCATTTTTGACAACATACTATACTGACGTTTTTCATCACTTTTGACGACATACTATCCTATGATGTTTTTTTGACATGTGTGACCGCGTAGTATGTTATGGCGTACATAATCATTTTTGATGACATACTATATTATGTTTTTGTTGAATTTTTCACAACATACTATCATATGACGCTTTTGTCGAATGTTTGGTGACATACTATACTATGGTGTTTTTTAATAATTTTTGCCAATATACCATACTATAAGGTTTTTTCTACATTTTTGACGACATACTATACTATGACGTTTTCTTCATCATTTTTGACCACATATGATCAGTTTTGTAACATTCTCTTCACAAAATTTACATTTTTCCCAAAAATGTCAAAATTGCGACAAAAAAGTCATAGTATAGTATGTTGTTGAAAATTTCGCAAAATTTGTATTTTCCGTAAAAACGTCACAATTTCGACAAAAATGTCATAGTATAGTATGTCGTTAAAAATTTCACGATATTTAATTTTTTGACAAAAATGTCAAAATTTCGACAAAACGTCATAGTATAAAATGTTGTCAAATTTTTTTTAAATTTAATTTTTCAAAAAAACATCATAGTATAGTATGTCGTCGAATAGTTCACAAAATTTTTATTTTTCACGAAAACCTCAAAATTTCTACTAAAACATCACAGTATAGTATGTCATAGAAAATATCACAAAATCATTTTTCGCAAAAACATCAATATTCTGACAAAAACGTCATAGTATAGTATGTAATTGATAATTTCACAAAATCTTAATTTTTCGTAAAAACATCCAAATTTTGACAAAAACGTGGTGGTGCACTTTTTGACATTTTTGATGACATCCTCTACCATGACGTTGTTGTCGAATTTTTGACCTTTTCGTGAAAAATGAAAATTTTGTGAATTTTTTGACAACAATCTATACTATGACGTTTTTGTCAAAATTTTGATGTTTTGTGAAAAATTTGTGACATTTTCGATGACATGGTGTTTTTGTCTAAATTTTGATGTTTTTGTGAAAAATTGAAATTTTGTGAAATTTTCGACGACATACTATACTATGACGTTTTTGTCAGAATTTTGATGTTTTCGAGAAAAATTTAAATTTTGATAGATTTTTGGACGACATACTATACTACAGCGTTTTTGTCGAAATTTTGATGTTTTTGTGACAAAATAAATAAATAAAAAATTTGTAATAACATACTATTTTGTTGAAAATTTGAGGTTTTTGGAGAAAAATGAAAAATGTGAGAAATTTTTGACAACATACTATAGTGACGTTTTTGTCAAAATCTGGATGTTTTTGTGAAAAATGAACATTTTGTGAAATTATCAATTACATACTATACTACGACGTTTTTGTCAGAATGTTGATGTTTTTGCGAAAAATGAAAATTTTGTGATATTTTCTATGACATACCATACAATGACATTTTTGTTGAAATTTTGAGGGTTTTTTGAAAAATTAATTTTTTTTTTAATTTTTGACTACATTTTATACTATGACGTTTTTGTCAAAATTTTGACATTTTTGTCAAAAAATTAAATATCGTGAAATTTTTAACGACATACTATACTAAGACATTTTTGTCGAAATTGTGACATTTTTACGAAAAATGAAAATTTTGTGAACTTTCTGACGACATGCTATACTATGACGTTTTTGTCGAAATGTTGACGTTTTTGCGAAAAATGAAACTTTTTGTCAAATTTTCCACAGCTTACTATACGATGACGTTTTTGTCAGAAATGTTATGTTTTCGCAAAAAATGAAAATTTTGTGAATTTTTCGACGACATACTATAGGCTACTATGACGTTTTTGTCGAAATGTTGACCTTTTTGCGAAAAATGAAACTTTTTGTCAAATTTTCCACAGCATACTATACAATGATGTTTTTGTCAGAATTTTTATGTTTTCGCAAAAAATGAAAATTTTGTGAATTTTTTGATGACATGCTATACTATGACATTTTTGTCGAAATTTTGACATTTTTGTCAAAAAATTAAATATCGTGAAATTTTTAACGACATACTATACTAAGACATTTTTGTCAAAATTGTGACATTTTTACGAAAAATGAAAATTTTGTGAACTTTCTGACGACATGCTATACTATGACGTTTTTGTCGAAATGTTGACGTTTTTGCGAAAAACGACATGCTATACTATGACGTTTTTGTCAGTGAAAATTTTGTGAACTTTCTGACGACATGCTATACTATGACGTTTTTGTCAGTGAAAATTTTGTGAACTTTCTGACGACATGCTATACTATGACGTTTTTGTCAGTGAAAATTTTGTGAACTTTCTGACGACATGCTATACTATGACGTTTTTGTCAGTGAAAATTTTGTGAACTTTCTGACGACATGCTATACTATGACGTTTTTGTCAGTGAAAATTTTGTGAACTATTTTGTGAAATTTTCGGCAACATGCTATACTATGACGTTTTTGTCAGTGAAAATTTTGTGAACTTTCTGACGACATGCTATACTATGACGTTTTTGTCGAAATGTTGACGTTTTTGAGAAAAATGAAACTTTTTGTCAAATTTTCCACAGCATACTATACGATGACGTTTTTGTCAGAATTTTTATGTTTTCGCAAAAAATGAAAATTTTGTGAATTTTCGATGACATACTATACTATGACATTTTTGTCGAAATTTTGACATTTTTGTCAAAAAATTAAATATCGTGAAATTTTTAACGACATACTATACTATGACATTTTTGTCGAAATTGTGACATTTTTACGAAAAATGAAAATTTTGTGAACTTTCTGACGACATGCTATACTATGACGTTTTTGTCAACATGTTGACGTTTTTGCGAAAAATGAAACTTTTTGTCAAATTTTCCACAGCATACTATACGATGACGTTTTTGTCAGAATTTTTATGTTTTCGCAAAAAATGAAAATTTTGTGAATTTTCGATGACATACTATACTATTGACATTTTTGTCGAAATTTTGACATTTTTGTCAAAAAATTAAATATCGTGAAATTTTTAACGACATACTATACTATGACATTTTTGTCGAAATTGTGACATTTTTACAAAAAATGAAAATTTTGTGAACTTTCTGACGACATGCTATACTATGACGTTTTTGTCGAAATGTTGACGATTTTGCAAAAAATGAAACTTAAATATCGTGAAATATCGTGAAATTTTTAACGACATACTATACTATGACATTTTTGTCGAAATTGTGACATTTTTACTAAAAATGAAAATTTTGTGAACTTTCTGACGACATGGTGGTGGCGAAGCGGACCGTGAATCGGGCTTGGGACCAAGAGGCTTTGGACCCGGAGGTCACCGGTTCGAATCCCAGCCCTGCCGAAGAAAGGGTGATGCGCCACCATCCCAGACATGAGGTTGCCGGTTTATACGCCGGATTGGCCGGAAAATGGGAGAGGCGCCGCCATCTGCAGTCCACCACCTTGGGCCCTTGAGCAATGCCCTTAACCCCCAAATTCGCTCCCTGTGCGCTTCCCTCAGGGGGAGCAGCCCACTGCTCCGCATGTGCATGTGACTAATGTGTGATAAAATTGCAGTGTGAAAAACAGTGTAGATGTGTGTAAAAATGCAGTGTGAAATACAGTGTACAATTTCCCAATTCTGGGATTAATAAAAGTATGTTTCTTCTTTCTTCTTCTTCTTGTCGAAATGTTGACGTTTTTGCGAAAAATGAAACTTTTTGTCAAATTTTCCACAGCATACTATACGATGATGTTTTTGTCAGAATTTTTATGTTCATTTCGCAAAAAATGAAAATTTTGTGAATTTTTTGATGACATACTATACTATGACATTTTTGTCGAAATTTTGACATTTTTGTCAAAAAATTAAATATCGTGAAATTTTTAACGACATACTATACTAAGACATTTTTGTCGAAATTGTGACGTTTTTACGAAAAATGAAAATTTTGTGAACTTTCTGACGACATGCTATACTATGACGTTTTTGTCGAAATGTTGACGTTTTTGCGAAAAATGAAACTTTTTGTCAAATTTTCCACAGCATACTATACGATGACGTTTTTGTCAGAAATTTTATGTTTTTGCAAAAAATGAAAATTTTGTGAATTTTTCGACGATATACTATACTATGACGTTTTTGTCAAAATTTTGACATTTTTGTCAAAAAATTAAATATCGTGAAATTTTTAACGACCTACTATACTATGACATTTTTGTCGAAATTGTGACATTTTTACGAAAAATGAAAATTTTGTGAAATTTTTGACGACAATCTATACTATGACATTTTTGTCAAAATTTTGATGTTTTGTGAAAAATTGAAATTTTTTAGAAATTTTTGACGACATACTATACCATGACGTTTTTGTTGAAATCTGGATGATTTTGTGAAAAAATAAAATTTTGTGAAATTTTCGGCAACATGCTATACTATGACGTTTTTGTCAGTGAAAATTTTGTGAACTTTCTGACGACATGCTATACTATGATGTTTTTGTCGAAATGTTGACGTTTTTGCGAAAAATGAAACTTTTTGTCAAATTTTCCACAGCATCCTATACGATGACGTTTTTGTCAGAATTTTTATGTTTTCGCAAAAAATGAAAATTTTGTGAATTTTTCGACAACATGCTATACTATGACGTTTTTGTCAACATGTTGACGTTTTTGCAAAAAATGAAACTTTTTGTCAAATTTTCCACAGCATACTATACGATGATGTTTTTGTCAGAATTTTTATGTTTTCGCAAAAAATGAAAATTTTGTGAATTTTTCGAC
>JAFBJQ010041267.1:100202-229954 GCA_016785345.1 Trinectes maculatus
TACTATACTATGACATTTTTGTCGAAATTGTGACATTTTTACGAAAAATGAAAATTTTGTGAAATTTTTGACGGCAATCTATACTATGACGTTTTTGTCAAAATTTTGATGTTTTGTGAAAAGTTGAAATTTTTTAGAAATTTTTGACGACATACTATACCATGACGTTTTTGTTGAAATCTGGATGATTTTGCGAAAAAAGAAAATTTTGTGAAATTTTCGGCAACATGCTATACTATGACGTTTTTGTCAGTGAAAATTTTGTGAACTTTCTGACAACATGCTATACTATGACGTTTTTGTCGAAATGTTGACGTTTTCGCGAAAAATGAAACTTTTTGTCAAATTTTCCACAGCATACTATACGATGACGTTTTTGTCAGAATTTTTATGTTTTCGCAAAAAATGAAAATTTTGTGAATTTTTTGATGACTTACTTTACTATGACATTTTTGTCAAAATTTTGACATTTTTGTCAAAAAATTAAATATCGTGAAATTTTTAACGACATACTATACTATGACATTTTTGTCGAAATTGTGACATTTTTACGAAAAATGAAAATTTTGTGAACATTCTGACGACATGCTATACTATGACGTTTTTGTCGAAATGTTGATGTTTTTGCGAAAAATGAAACTTTTTGTCAAATTTTCCACAGCATACTATACGATGACGTTTTTGTCAGAATTTTTATGTTTTCGCAAAAAATGAAAATTGTGTGAATTTTTCGACGACATACTATACTATGACATTTTTGTCGAAATTTTGAGGTTTTCGTGAAAAATAAAAAAAATTGTGAACTTTTCGACGACATATTATACTAAGATGAAAAAAAATTTTTTTTGTAATAACACACTTTACTATGATGTTTTTGTTGAAATTTTGAGGTTTTCGTGAAAAATGAAAATTTTGAGAATTTTTTGATGACATACAATACTATGAGGTTTTTGTGCCTCTTAAAGGCCTCGCACTTTAGTGCAGTGGTTAACACTCCTCTCTTGTTACCAGAAGGTTCTGAGTTTGAGTCTGAAATCTGCCTGTGCATATTCTTAAAGTGTTGGCATTTTACAACACAATGGTGCACTTTTTTTGACATTTTTGATGACATCCTCTACCATGACGTTGTTGTCAAATTTTTGACCTTTTCGTGAAAAATTTAAATTTTGTGAAATTTTTGACGACAATCTATACTATGACGTTTTTGTCAAAATTTTGATGTTTTGTGAAACATTGGTGACATTTTCGACGACATGGTGTTTTTGTCTAAATTTTGATGTTTTTGTGAAAAATTGAAATTTTTTAGAAATTTTTGACGACATACTATACCATGACGTTTTTGTTGAAATCTGGATGATTTTGCGAAAAAAGAAAATTTTGTGAAATTTTCGGCAACATGCTATACTATGTTTTTGTCAGAATTTTGATGTTTTCGAGAAAAATTTAAATTTTGATAGATTTTTGGACGACATACTATACTACAGCGTTTTTGTCGAAATTTTGATGTTTTTGTGACAAAATAAATTAAAAAAAATTGTAATAGCATACTATTTTGTCCAAAATTTGAGGTTTTTGGAGAAAAATGAAAAATTTGAGAACTTTTTGACAACATACTATACAGTATGCTATATGCTATACAACGTCATAGTATAGCATGTCGTCAAAAAGGTTTACAAAATTTTCATTTTTCGTAAAAATGTCACAATTTCGACAAAAATGTCACAGTATAGTATGTCGTTAAAAATTTCACGATATTTAATTTTTTTGACACAAATGTCAAAATTTCGACAAAAACCCATAATATAAAATGTTGTCAAAAATTTCAAAAAAAAATTTTATTTTTCAAAAAGCCCTCAAAGTTTTGACAAAAATGTCATTGTATAGTATGTCATAGAAAATATCACAAAATTTTCATTTTTCGCAAAAACATCCAGATTTTGACAAAAACATCACTGTATAGTATGTTGTCAAAAAATTCTCAAAATTTTCATTTTTCACGAAAACCTCAAAATTTTGACAAAAACATCATAGTGTAGTGTGTTATACATTTTTCAAAAATTACTATTTTTCACAAAAACGCCACTGTGTAGAATGTTGTCAAAAATGTCACAAACCTTTCATTTTTCGCGAAAACGTCAAAATTTCGTCTAAAATGTCATAGTATAATATGTCGTCAAAAAATTCAAAAAATTAAATTTTTTTGCAAAAACATCAAAATTCTGACAAAAACACTGAAAAAATTCTGACAAAAACGTCGAAAATTTCAAAAAAATATAAAATTTTCACAAAAACATCAACATTTTGACAAAAACATCATAGTATAGTGTGTTATTACAATTTTTTAAAATATTTTTTTTATAAAAACATCAAAATTTCGACAAAAACAGCCTTGTATAGAATGTCGTCAAAATTGTCACAAACCTTTCATTTTTTGCGAAAACGTCAAAATTTCGTCAAAAACGTCTTAGTATAGTGTGTCGTCGGAAAATTCACAAAATTTTTATTTTTTTGCGAAAACATCAAAATTCTGACAAAAACGTAATGGTATAGTATGTCGTCGAAAAATTTCACATACTTTTAATTTTTCAAAAAACATCCAGATTTTGACAAAAACGTTATAGTATAGTATGTCGTCTAAAATTTCAAACAAATTTAAAATTTTCATAAAAACAACAAAATTTCAACTAAAACGTCATAGTATAGTATGCTGTGGAAAATGTCGCAAAAAGTTTCATTTTTCGCAAAAACGTCAACATTTCAACAAAAACGTCATAGTACAGATTGTTGTCAAAAAGTTCACAAAATTTTCATTTTTCGCGAAAACCTCAAAATTTCGAGAAAAATGTCACAGTACAGTATGTCGTCAAAAAATTCAAAAACCTTTTTTGCGAAGACATCAAAATTCTGACAAAAATGTTGAAAAAATCCTGACAAAAACAAAAAAATTTAAATTTTTCACAAAAACATCAAAATTTCGACAAAAACATCATAGTATAGTGGGTTATTACAATTTTTTTAAGAAATAAAATGTTTCATAAAAACATCAAAATTTAGACAATTTTTTGACAAAAACGTAAAGTTTCGACAAAAACGTCATAGTATAGTATGTCGTCATAACATAGTATGTCGTTAAAAAATTAACAAAATTTAACTTTTTGCAGAAAACTTCATAGTACAGTATGTCGTCAAAAATATCAGAAAATGTTCATTTTTCACGAAAATGTCAAAAATCTGACAAAAAAATCATGGTACAATATGTCGTCAAAAATTTCACATAATTTTAATTTTTTGTGAAAACGTCAAAAATTTGACCCAAGTGGCTTACGACAGTATGTCGTCTAAAAAAAAATTCATTAACCGCGAAAACAAATTTTCGACAAAAACGTCATGGTATAGTATGTTGTGGAAAATGGCAAAAAATTTTAATTTTTTGCGAAAACTTCAAAAATTCGACAAAAACGTCCTACGATAGCATGCCATCAAAAATTGCACAAAACTTAATTTTTTTGCGAAAACGTCAACATTTCAACAAAAACATTATTGTATATATGTCATAGAAAATTTCAAAAATATCAAAACAGTCATACTATACTATGTTGTCAAAAATGACCAAAAAACTTCATAGTATAGCATGTCATCAAATATTTTTGTTTTTAGTATGTTGTGGAAAATTTCACGAAAATTTTCCATTTTCCGCCAAAATTTCGACAAAAACCCCTCTGTATAGTATGTCATCAAAAGTATCACAAAAAAAATCATTTTTACAAAAATGTCAAAATTTTGACAAAAACGTCATGGTATAGTATGTCGTCAAAAATTTCAGTAATTTTTTTCCGCAAAAAGTAAAAATTTCAACAAAAACGTCATAGTATAGTATGTTGTCGAAAATTTCACAAAACTTTCATTTTTCGCGAAAACGTCAAAATTTCGACAAGAACGTCACACTATAGTATGTTGTCAAAATTTTTTCATTTTTCACGAAAACGTCAAAAAATGGTCTTAGAAAATATCACAAAGTTTTTGACGAAAATGTCATACTATATTATTGTCAAAATTTTCACAAAATTTTCATTTTTTGCCAAAAAGTCAAATTGCGAGAAACGTCAAAATTTCAACAATGTCGTCAGAAATTTTGAAAAAACAATGTATGTTGTCGTCAAAAATGACAAAAAAATTTAAATATGTGGAAAAAACATCACAGCATAGTATATGGTTAAAAATCTAAAAAACATCATAGTATATTCCTGTCATTCAAACTTGGACTGGATGTTGTGTAGGGAGATTGCATGGCGCTGTACTATTTTGAGGCGTTGCTTTGAATGGGGCAGATTCAATATGTGACACCAGCTGAAGGTAATTTGAAAACGTAGGAGGCATCTGCAGGATCAGTTAAAAAAGGATGGCGCTCCTATATTTCCCTAAACTACTTTGGAAACAAGCTTTATTAACTGTTATTGTTATTGCCATGTGTCATGCTTCGATTTCATGAAACCTTGTTTGTGTTATATTCTATTTATACTTCATGCGTTATATCGCATGCCAAGGTCCTCAGCTTGATTTGATTTTGTCATTGATTTTCTCCCACAACAATTTAAATACATTACATATGTTGTTGACAAAATAACACCCAATCAACATAATACCAAACCAATCTTTGCTATACAGACACGTAAATACAGCTGGTATGAGCTGAGGCAGTTTGCACTCGTGCCTCACAACAAGAAGGTTCCTGCTTTGAATCCTGTTTCAGCAAGAGGTGTTTCTGTGTGAAATTTGCATTTTCTCACAGTGTCTCCATCAGTTTTCTCCAGCTTCCTCCCACAGTCCAAACATAGGCATATTGTGGTTTAGGTTAATTGAGGTGTGAGTGTGACTGGTTATTTGTCTCTGTATGTGGCCCTGTGACAGGCTGGCAACCTGTCCAGGCTCTGTACCCTGTATAGCTGAGATTGGCTCCAGTTTCCCCCCATGACCCTCAAGAGGTTATGTGGGAGAAAATGAATAAATGATAGATGAACTTTTTAGTGCAACTTGAAATAAACTATTAGTGCTGCTTGTATTAAAGGTGATCTCCACCAACTTAACCCATTACATTCTGTTTATACTTCCATCTAAGCATCAATTCCAGGGAGCTGTGCAAAATCGTATGCATTCTTCAAACTGATGTCATTGCAATCACCTTCAGTAAAAACGTCTTTGGGTGTAAAGACAGAAAAAAAGTGAGGTCACCAGAACTCTGTGACCTTTTCCTCATGTGTGTCTGTGAACAGCTGCTCAAAGCTACAATACCTGCAGCAGGCATAACACACCTGAGTCTCCAACAGAACTATGCGTTTGATTGTGATTAATGTAGTTGCCAAGAAAAGGAAGAAGAACGTGTGGAAAAAAAAGACAATATCACTGGTTGTATCTCTGCTGCATTGATTTTGATTCTTCCTTGTGCCCAGTAGTGTTGATATGAATTGCCAGGCTCATACATCAAAAAAAATAAAATGGAAATGTAAATGAAAGAAAAATAAAGGTAAGATAGGACATATATCTGATTGGGGTTCATATAGACTGTACACACACACATGCACACACACAGTCAAAAGACCCAGATAAGCACCTTGAGGGCATGTGGGGTGTCGTGGATGCAGTAGATGCGGAGGCTGTAGTCCAGAGAGAGGCAGGGTGCTCGGGGGGCGAATAAAGCCAGCTGCAGCCGTTTGCACGCAGGCTGTGGAGGGCAGGACTGACCCACCAGGCTGTACGTTCCCAGCTGCTCCATGAGAACGTGACAACACTCCTCCTCCAGCTGCAGGTAGCAAGGAGATGACAAAGTCTCTTCGCCCACGGTGAGCACCTCCTGAAAGAAAAGATTGAGGTAGGATCCAGTGATGCCACATCAGCCAATGAGATCTCTATGATTTGATAGCAGTTTTAAGCAGTCCGACCTCCCATGCCCCCTGGTGTGTCTGAGTCTTGAGAGTGAGGGTCCAGTCAGGTGTAGGTGTGTCCAGCTGGGCACAGTGGGGCAACGTAAGGACCACAGGACGATTCAGTAGCATACCAGACGGACCACAGCTCACCACAGGACTGAGCACAGTCTGACTGCCCTCAGAGGGCAGCCTGTAAACATAAAACACAAGTTAAGAACTGCGAGCATATTTGTAAAAGCTGCAGTGACATTGTGTATATAACAGCAGCACTGTGCAGGCACCTTTGGAGGGGCAGGGGCTCAAATTTCAAAGACACCCCCCCATGATATATACCAACAAACAATTAACATTTTTAACAATTTATTATGGAACATGTACTTTAAAACAAACAAACCCAATAATAATATTAATAATGCAATGTTGAATAATTTAATGGCCACTCAAGGGCACTGGACTGAAAGGGGTAAGAGGGCAGGGGCTCAAGCCCCTAAAGCAGCCCCCTCTGCAGGTGCATGTATAACGGAACAGGAACATGCTGTATTTGAGGCAAAGGAATATAAACATCCAAAAGCACTGTCAAGAATGAATCTTCTCCAGTGTGTAGACGTTCAGTCAAGATTATTTTTTTCTAACTGAGAAAGAAAGTGAGATAACCTCTAAATAACCTTCAAGTGATTCACAGTAGGCCGTGAGACGCCGTCTGATTCAAGAGAGAATAAGGTCTGCTCTGCTTTTATGATTGCAAAAGAAAATGAGTGAAAGAGAGGCGTGAAGATGATCGGCACTCACGTTGTTTTGTCCCACTTGCTGATAATGAGGTACATCTCATAGAACTTCCCCTGGGGGATCGTGCCAGGTGGGACCAGCAGACTCACACCTGGGGCAGAAGCTGTCATGACTTATCGTGTCTTTATGTGTGATTAATTGGGCATGTCATTGCCTCGCAGTGGGAGCAGGCAAATCTTTTCATTTGTGCATGTAAAGACAGCTGTGACAATGTTTTTTTTTTTTTTTTAATTACCTGTGTTTGGGATGGTGAGCCTTCCTCCCAGGTTACCTAGGGTGGCGCTGGTGCTCAGGCCAGGCTCTCTGGAGAGGGTGTGACCGTAGTACTCTCGTTCTCTACCCACAGTACCCACCGACTTCAGGCTGAGGATCTCCCCGTCGCCTGGGCCCATGTCAGCAGGGAGCTCCAGGGAGGAAAGAGTGGAGGAGTTATACACCTTGATTTTCAGACTGGGTAAAGGGTCCAGCAGTGGAGAGTTGGTCATGGGGATTTTGTGGGGGCTGTCGTTGACCCCGTGCTGCAGGGAGAAGAGTGGTCCGCGAAAAGTCCCTGCTGTGGCAGTCAGATCTGGGGGAGCTGAGGGATGCAGAGTGTGAGGGTTATCTGTGAATACAGGATAAGAGAGCAGCAGCTCTTTTGTCAGCAGAAATGACACAAGCAGGACAGGGACCCGAGTGAAATGGATTGATGTTGCTAATTATGTATTCATAGCAGGAACGGGAAAAGTGACACCATAAGAAATTGTTATGAGAAATATAATGCAGTGAAAAACTGAGAATCAAATGTTGCAATAATGAGAAAAAAAATGATAAAAAGGTGAGAATAAACAATAACGAAGTAAGAAATTAAGTAAGAAATATGTAACAAACAGTGTGCTGTGTGAACGCACCCTGTCTGGGAGGCTTGTAGTTGCCGGGGTGGAAAGCGGTGGTGAGAGCAGAGGAAGAATCTGTGATATCTCCATGGAGATGGCGGCGTCTGCGGCGATATGCCAGCCCTCCCACACACAGTGCCAGGATCACACACAGCAGCAGAGCCACCACCAGACCAGCGTAAACTGCCACACCCATACCTGGGGTCAGCGCTGTAAGATGAACACAACAACAAACACTGTAAAGAACCACGTGTAAAAACATAGAAATGATGCAGAAACACAAAGGGAAGGAAAATATAATTTATGTAAGGCCTGAAAAGATTTGATTCATTGATTAGTTGACAAGCTGAATAAAAACAAAACACCCTACTGTTCAAATGATCATTGTCCAAAAATCAGAAAATTCTCTTTGTCGTTGTATCATTGTAAAAGTTGTAACCTTGAGCTCGGTGGAACTGAAACTGTGATGAAACCTTCTATTATACTGTTTATTCTAACACCCAAAACCAACAAAACATTTCCAACAAATAATTTAGTAATGAAAATGGCGATGGCCTATTTTTAAAGTTTTAAGTAAAAAAACAAAAAACAAAGATGGGTTCATATTTTTCATTTCAATTTAAGTGTTTGAAGTGAAACATTGGTCTCTGTGTTCATACTGCACTGGAGAGATCACTCATCAACTTCATTCCAATGTAGCAGATGGGGGTTTGCTATTAATGTACAGTCCTTGTTCTGTGAAGATGCTTTCCAATGTTCTGCTGTGGCTAATGTGAGTCTTCAGCAGTCCAACGAAGTCAAATCAATTGACTGTCTTCCAATCAGCCATAAAAATTATGCCAATGAGTTTCACATAGTGGGCACACGTAGTGAAAAAAGCCTTGGTGAGTCAGGTTCCCTGTGATGACGTATTGGCACTGGTACCTAGAAAATGAGCTTCAGCTGAACCTTATAATGCATTTTACACAGGACGAGGACTGCAGACTCCGTCCAACCATCTGTTACACTGGAATTGCATTAGGGAGGTGACCGCTCCACCGTCGGTATGGGAAGTGACACGATCACAGTGACGGATGACTCGTTCAGTGTTCTTGTGGGCGTTTTTAAAAAATGTGAACCTATTCTTTAACTATGGCTGTGAGTGATAGGCAGGCGCACCGCAGTCTCCCCGACTCCCGGACCCACACACGCGAGCCAGTCACACAAGGACAGAAGCTGGCTGCAGACAAAGAGGAGCAAAAAGAAAAAAGGAGCAGACAGGCTGGGGAAAGATCGGTGAAGCAGAGGCAATCTGGCAAAGTGAGAGGAGGAAGCCAGATAAAGTTGCGATTTGTGGAGAGGACAGAGGGGTTATAAGTAAGAGAGAGGAGATATGGACAAAAACATGTTCGTCAACACCCTTATTTTCCAGAACTAAGACAAGACGATGACGAGCTAAGACCACCTGACTAAGACCACCTGACTAAAACACTGACTAAGACTATATTGATGTGCATTATTGTTGACAAATAAAGACGAGACTAAAATGTTTTGAATGAAAAAATGTGTTTGGGGGGGGGGCTGTCTCATAGTAGCCGGATAGCTCGGTGCATACAGATGCTGACGTTGCTACAGGAGACTGTGGCTTTTGTATGTGTTGCAAAGAGATTTCATTAAATTATATTGTTAAATATATAACGTATTACAAATGTCATCTGCTCGCACTAAGATTTACATAACGGGCAGTCCAGTGTCTGACAGAGAGACAGGAGGGTGGAGAGCAAAAATCATAAAATGGTTGAGCCTTTTAAGTCTAATTTGTTTCAATCTCAAGCACAACCAAACATGTAAATAGGTTGTATGTTAGAGCTACAGTAAGTCTATTGTTTAAAGTTTTTTTGATGACCTATTTCTGTTCAGAAAAACATCCTGTAAACCTGTCTACATGTCGACAGCAGGTCTATTCACTGAGGCTCATTGTTCTAAATGAAACACCTAAGTCAGAACAAGTTAATTACTTGTAAGTGAACTGAATCAACAAACCAGACACTTTTAGCAAAGCTTTGTTGAAACCATTCAACATGTTTGGGTTTTTCAAGATAATTGTTAATAAATATTTTAGCTACAGTATGTGAATCACTATTTGACTGGAACAGTAACAAATATAATGATATTCTTGTCATTAAAAAAAGACTAAAATGCTTGGACAAAAACTCAGCTAAAACACTTGGAGTTCTCTTTTGTTGAGACTTTTAGTCGACTAAAACGTGACGAACAAAAATTGACATGTGAATGACTAAACATGACTAAGACCAATAAGGGCCTTCGATGCAAGACTAAGACTAACTTGAAAAATTGGGCGACAAAATGAACACTATGTTGGACGAGTGGGGGAGCGTGGGGAAGAAGTTGCAGGAAGCAAACGGTGACAGTGGAAGAGAGGCGGAGGAAAGCCAGAGGCGGACGGGCCGGCACAGCAGAGCTCCCATGCTCACGTGGTACGAAGAAACCAAATCTGACAGCCGTCCGCATCTATTACCACGAACGGAACAATAGTGAATTAGGTGCATTACCGTGGCTGCTCTCCTCTGAGCCCACACCGCGTTGAGCCAGAAGAATTACCATCACTTCAAATGTAAAGTAAATCACAGATTAACTGAGAGTCAGAGAGAAATCGAGTGTTTTCTATCCTATGAGTCTAATACCTCCACCACATGTGTGGATCAAAGAGTGTCAGCTACAGAGCTTGGAGATTTTTCTCTGTCACGCTGGGTTGAGGCAGCCAAACCAAATGATAGCAACATTTATTCATCTGTTTCTTGTATAACTGCATCTCTTCTCTCTCATTCCACAGCTGCAGTGAGCTGTTGTGTAAGTGACGCACAATGCTGTGATGAAGCCGACTCAGGAACATATGCGACGCTTAATTAACATAACCGACGAGATAGGATAACGAGGTTCAGCCAGCTGGAGGAGAAGGTGAGCTCGATCTGAGGTGACAACAAAGTGTGGACGGTCAGGCTCAACACAAACCTCACGCACACTCACATCCACGCGCCAGCACACATGTTAGGCCTCCCAACAAAAACAGACACACACCCACAGTACAAAGAGTGTGAATCAGTGAGAGAGTGAAGTCATGGGAAGGAGAACTTACGATGGCTTGCATGTTCAATAGAAACCTTTTTATCTGTTTGAACGGGAGAAAAAACAGGAGAAGAAAAGAAAAAAACACAACAACATAAAAATGGATGGAGTAGTCATTATGCAAATGAAAGATAGACTAACACAATGTAAAGCAGAACTGGCAAGGTAAACAATAGCTCATCAATATGAAAATATAAATGCAAACATAATAGGTATACTGCAAGCAAGAACATTTTCCTTATATCGAAACAACAAATGACTTTTGTCTGGAAATGTATGAAGATGTGCAGCATTGTGGAATAATTGTTTATATTATGGAAAGTCCAAGGAGAAATGAGAATACAGGACTATTAGAAACAGGTGAATTTGGATGATGCATGGATGCTAAAGTTTTGTGTGAGACTTTATCGCGTACATTCCACAGAGCACCTTCGTCCTGTTAAAAAAAACCATCTCTGTCTGAGAAGAACCTGACAGGAGCAGCAGTCTGAATCATCACTGAGGGGTCTGATGGAAATATCTTTCTCCCAGGACTTGTCCTAGTAAAATCTAAAGCATTATCACAACCTCAAATGGTCTCATGCAGGAGCAATTAACATCTACCCGGACAGCGGGAGGATGACGCCCTGTGGTGTCTAACAGCGTTTTATATTTATGACTGGGCTTCCCCTCAGGGATTAACAATGAGTGAGGCATTAGAGTGACTGCGGCGTGTGAGAAAAGCAAGGAGTCATGGCGTGGAGTCTTCGGGGTATTCGTGACCCCAGGATCATCACGTTATTATGGACAATAAATAAGTCAGTAACCTGCAGGATGCCAAGTGACACCTTCACAGATTTGTAGCAGCACATTGCTCGCCATCACCCCAGACACATCAGACGGTGTATTAGTCCAATCCGCCTGCCCTGTGGAGGCCTGTTTCTGTCAGGACCAGCGTGTCGCTCTGAGAGAGTTAAAGCCACAGCGCCGAACTTAACGCGGATATGATCGGCTATGCAGTTGCGTGCGCATTTGCAAGGTTTGTCCGTATGCATGGGTGTGTGTTGGTTATGTGTCTTGTGAGACTGTAATGCTCTGTCAGCTGGATTCCTCCAAGCTCATCACGGGCTGCACACTGAGTGTCAGTGTGAGTCTGACTCACTCTCATATGCTCTTCCCTGTGCTAATTTTCGACTCGGCCGTGTCACGCTCACTTCCCACTCCCCGCGCTTCCTCAGCGTGCACTTGCTCTTTCCCTCTTCCTCTGTCTCCATCTGTGCTTTTTTTCGACGTGGATCACTTGCCTTTTCTCTTTGTGAACCTAACTTCTCCCTCATGACACATCTGTCTGAGAGCGTCCTTTCATCTCACTCTGCAACATTTGTGCTTTCGCCCCTGCTGCAATTACCAACAGCTCGGGAATACAGTTCAATACAAAACGGATTTGCAATGCAACACACAGCAGAAAACTTCTCCATGTGCCAAAAAAAAAAACCCACTGTCTGTAAAAACTTTTTGTTACCTGAAGCAGCAAACACGCCATTAAGGAACTGACCGCTATAAATGGCAACTGTGGTATACAGTATATCAACAGATATAGGGCCAATTATATTATCAGAATACATCAGGAAATATAAATGAGCCAAACATTTACTCCCATTCGACAATTAACGACCAGCCAGGTTCAATAAATTGATGGGGTGACTTACTTCGTGCACACAGCCCTTCAGTGCAGTTTTTGCTCTCCATCATGTTGCCGCTGCAGTGCTTTCCTCCGTTCCTGGGAGGGGGCGCTTGGCACTCGCGACTGCGCCAGTGGGTGCACTCTGTCCCACAGGCGGACCACTTTGCCCACTCCGTCCATCCGCCATCCACTGCAATGATACAGCCGAGATTTGAGTCACTGCATTGCTATCCCACAGCTTAATTAGTCCAGGTAGACTGGGATTGGGCATAACTGATGTATATGATGTATAATGTATATAATGATGTATAAAAGTGCACAACGTCTTTGGACACAGGGGGTGAATCAATCAAAACAGTGTGTGGCTGTGTCTGATTAAATGAGTGCAGTTATATATGCATCCAACCAAACGCTGTTATGCCCTGGTTGGTTGGACCTTTAAAACTTATTCCTGGTATTTCCTGCAAAATGGCCCATTCGTTTTTCGACGTTCCAGTGTGTGTCCACCTTGTCTGAAGACATTGTGAGTAACACAGATCTTCACCTGGGCACAGTGTAGTGCAGGTCACTCTCTGGAAGGGTGGACCCTCACAGAACGCTCCTCCGTTCAGGGGGGCAGGGTTGGTGCAGCTCCGTGTCCGTCGCTGCCAGCCCCGCCCACACTGAGCGTTACACTCTGACCATTCAGTCCAAGAAGACCAACCGCCGCTCACTGACGGAGACACAGACACACGGATGGAGTTACTCACGTTGTCAATGCCTTCACGAGACGTGAGGGTCAGATAACAGGAGAACTTTATGTGCGCATTACCGTAGACGATGAGGGTAGCCGTGCTGCTGCGCCTTTTAGCCACCACATTACGAGCCACACACGTGTAGTTTGCGGTGTCTGAGAGTCTCGCCTGTTTTACGATCAGATCGTGATCAATGGTGATCAGGAAGTTAGAGTCCTGTGACGGATCGATGACATCCTCGTTCTTTAGCCAGTCCACCTGTGAGGAAGCAGAAAGACTCATGTGTTCACCACTGGAATTAAAGAAAAAAAAAAACGGAGAACTTACAAGAATTCATCAGATACAAAAAGAACAAAGGTTGGCAGAACATTAATGTTTAGATAGTAAAAATGTGAAATCGTTTGTTTTCTTTATTGATATATTGTAATGGAGCTGTTTTATGAGAGAAGTAAAAATGTCTGATGCAGAGTCGTACAGTTAGAGAAGCTTAGTGTTAGAACATGACACAAAGTGGATTTAAGCACAGCCTTTGATGTGTTGCTCAAACAACTGAGTATATTATTACTGATCTTTTTATGGGTCAGGGAGTTTTTTTTTCCCTCCATGGTGCCACAAAGACAGAGACGAGACAAATCTCCCAGACTTCAGCGGCTTGCCCCTTTTCTCACTACGATTTTACTTTATGTTGTTGTAAACTGTAGAGCACTAAATATGTACAACTTCTAATTGATGAGTTAACTCCCTGCTTTGTTGTCTCCCTAAAAAGCATGGATGTGCAATAAAGCAAATAAAAAAAACTAAATGTATTCAAAGTATGTTACCCATCGGTATCAGGAACAGAAATGTAATCACGAAGGCGATTTAAAAAGAATTACAAATCAAACAGCCAGGTGATGAGAATGATAATGATGAGGGTGAGCCCTACCTCAGCTGCAGGCATGCCCTCTGGGGGGCGACACTGCAGCAACACCTCCTGCTCGAGTCGCACCTCTCGCCCCAGAGGCTCCTGCTCAAAGTTTTTCCTCAGGTCTATCGGGCAACACAGATGTAGTTAGCATATAGTGAAAGTGAAAGAGTGACACTGTGTATATCTGAGTGACACTAGCAGCAGCCCCCCCCTCACCACCACACACACACACACACAAACACGCACACACACACACACACACACACACACACACACACATACACAAGCAAAGCCCAAAAAAGCTGTTTCTGTGTTGTGTTTTTTTCTTAATACCCACATAAACATGCAAGTGTCAATCACCCAGTGCCACACATTACCACAAGGGACTAAGATGGAACGCAGCAACACAATGTATTTGCATATGAACTGAAGCTGACAAGACAACGTCGGGAACATTTGCCCTTCTGCTGTCTCCCTTCCTGCGTTTCTTTCCTCTCTGTCGCGGTTCCAATACAGCCTGACTCACAAACACACACACACACACACACACACACACACATACTGACATGCAATGCGAACATAGGCACGGTTGCTCTTGGTTGTGCCAGCCGAGCTCCAGGCCACACACTGGCACCAGTAGTCCTCCAGTCCAAACAGCTCCTCCACCTGGGTCCTGGACACAGAGATGTCCACTTCCCTCACCACAAGACCTGTGCAGAGAGAGAGAGAGAAGACAGAGAGAGAGAGAGAGAGAGGAGAGGGTTGAGAGAGGCCAGTGAGCCACATTTTTCACAGTGCATATAAATAATGCATTGGCTGCAGGCCAAAAGCAGTTAATGTGCACATAAAAACCTATAGGAGCTAATGGATTATGTAGTTGAAAATTATGTTTGTAATTGAGTATGATGTTTATGTCTGTGAAATACAAGGTGACATTACTGTGTGTGCAGTTGAGCTTACAGTACACCTCTGTGTGTGTGTGTGTGTGTGTGTGTGTGTGTGTGTCATCAGATCATCACCTGTGATCTGGTCCAGGCTCTCTCTGGTGACGTGATCGTTCTGATTGACCCATTCTCCGTTGCACTTGAAGTAGATCTGTGTGGCTGGCGACGCCCGACACCGCAGCTGCACCGGCCGGTTCTTCACGATGAACGCGTCTTCCGGCTCCAGCAAGAATTCTGGGAGAGGTTCTGCGGGTGCTGACGGGAAGGAGTCGGGGAGGACCTCGGCCTCGCTGTAATCGCTGCTCTCTGAAAACACAAAACCCAGAAGCAATCAGGACAATTGTCCTTCCGTAGCAGAGCTGAGTTTTAATTGCCTGCCTGCTGGAGGCAGAGTCAAGCAGCAGAGCGAGGCTCCATCAGTCGCTGGATGGCTGATCCTGCACTCTGACCTTCCTGATGGGCAAGTAAAAGATAAACATAACGACAAATTTGTCCCATGGCGATCAGTAAGTTATAAAGTAACTGGCGGTAGTATATTGTGTGTGTGTTGTCATTTGTCCAACTTATGGACATGTGTGAACATAACACAAAGCAGTGTTGCACTCTATACATTAAGGCACTACATTATATTATATATTAAAAATATAACTATATATACACACACACAAATATATATAAATTACATATGTTTCCCAAGGACAGTGTTCATTAACAATGCAGGAACAGGGTGACATTTTTGTCTCCCTGTATTGCCAGTAATCCGGTCAGTGTGAGCCTCCTGCTCTGGTCTCCATGGATGAGGCCATGTCTCTCAGCTGGGGAGGGAGCTGCTGACCTTCTATGGACAGGTCCTGTTGATCGCACATTTATCCCCTGACATTTACGATGTGACACATTGCTCGCGGCAATGTTGCCAAGAACTTCTCCTGGCAGGAAGGACGCAATATTTCTGACCTCTTCACTCTGACTTGTTACTCTAATAATGACGGATAGATCCCAGGCAATATATCAATGCTGCGATGTTATTGGCTAATATTGTCACAGCGGTGGACTGGTTTATGTGTCTTTTGCTATGTACTGCATCAGGGTCAAGACAGGTAGTAAAGTCCTCATTGGCTAATTTGTAATTTTTGATTTGATTATCACATTATTATTATTATTATATTGATGTATAATGACACCAGCTGTCAAACCACTTGACATCACTTATTGTTAATCCTGCTCTACAGCTGTTAGTATACTTCACTGAATTCAAACATTAAGTATCAGTGAGACAGGGCTGCAGACTATGATGCAAGCTCAACCACAATGCATGTGAATCCACCAGCTGGATAGTATTCTTGCATATCACTTGCAGACAGCAAGACTGCAGCATTAATAACCACAACCTGAACCACAACGCACATAGCAAGACTACCACACCCGAATACAACTATACACAAACCGTAGGCAACACCGTTTCTGCTGCGTCTTGACAATCAAACTCTTGTCTTTTGACTTTTCATTTCAGGTAAATCTACACTTCTCATTAATTGTTAATGGCTCTGGCCTTCCAATAAAATCGATCTTCTGCTTACGAAAATGATCTGAATTCAATAGGCTTTAAATGGAAGTCCGGATCGGAGAGCAGGGAACTGACAGGCTCCAGTCGGGAAAATGCCACAGAGGTGTGGGCACATCCAGCCCAGTGCATTCTCTTCACTTGACACCAACACAAAGATGAACAGAGCTCAGGGGCAATAGCGTCTTTCCTATTCAGAAGCTACCAAAGCTACTGTTCTTAAGATGTTATTCTCCACATTCAGTGGGCAAAGTGCAAAATGCAACAGCTTTTTCCAGTACGAGATTTTAAATCAGACTAATTTAGAGTGTTCAGTTTCCAAATCAGCCAGGGAACAAGGAAAACTACTTAGAAAGATAGCAGTGCCTATTTTAGGCACAAAAGCACTTTGCCTCCTCCAAATCCTGCTGTTCCCCTGACAGACTCTGTCTGAGACATCAGGGCAAAGCAAGGAGGACACAGAGCATGAAGGAAGTAGGCAAGAAAGCTGTGGCAGGCTTCAGACAAAGGCAACAGAGATCAAATCGAGTCACATAGTCAATCGAGTGTATATGTAGGTATGAGGAGGGCACCATCTCTTTCCCATATCTCCACCAGCATGATGGGGCTGCCGCGGCTCCTCCCACAGCTCAGAGCCGGGCAGTGCTGCAGCCACAGGACAGACGGAAAGGGCAACAGCTGCTCCAGGCCCGACAGCCATCCAGGACGCAGCCGTCATCCTGTGTCTGTCTCTGCCTCTCTCCAGGCTGTCTCTCTCACCAACGCATCCTTGCTCCAAGAACTTCTCCTACAACGGACCACGTTTATTCACCAACCCCTGACCCTCATCTGAACCCCCACCGTGGCATGCACTCTCCCACCACCCTGCCTGCTCGGTAAAGGTAGACATGATATCTTTTTAAAAATCATTCCGTTCAGAGTTTCAGAAAAGCACTTTTCCACTATAATATTTTCAATGAATGATGTACAAAAAAAAAAAAAGCAACACACATTTGGAAATGTACAAAAAACAAAATCATTTAGTATCTTAACTTGGCTCTGTCTTTGGTCAGTGCTGTTTTGCTCTGCAACTCAACAGCAGCTAGGTTGCGAATTCGCAGGTTCACCTACTTGTTAGGGGTGAATTGAGACTTTAATCGGAAGCTCAAAGAACATCACACTCTCAGAAATTGCAGAAACACTTTTGTGCAGATTTTCCTTAATTAACCGTGCAGTCTTTTTTCAGTCGGTGTTACAGTACAGCCATGTTATAATGGCCACTGGATATCTCTGATTCTATGTGCTTTGCACTGAGATTCTATTTATTATGAAAGACCTGGCTTCTAACAAAGCAATTAAAACAATAATAACAAAACAAAATAATGTGGCACGCTCACACAAAACACACACACACACACACTTCTCTCCGCTTGCACACACTTAATGTCACTTACCTACACTCAATTAAGTACATACAGTACTGCTAGCAGGTAAACACAAACAAGTAGGAATAATGAAAGTTAACACATCTCAAAGCGATGCTGAGCCACATCCATGAATCACATTCATCGCCGTGCCTCTCTCAAACTCCTCTCCTCACCCCCCCCCCCCCCCCCCCCCCCCGCCCCCCCCCAGCCCCCCCCCCCCCCCCCCCGCCCCCATACACACACACACACACACACACACACATCCACATCCCCTCGCTCTCCTCTCACTAAGCCGTCGCCTCCAGTCTTTCAGACTTTAAATTCTCTGTCAATAACCAATTCTGTCGCCCCTCCCCGCCCCTCATGCCCGCTCCTTCCCTTTGTCCGGCATTGATCGCCCCGTGTTCAAACAGTGGCTGAAAAACACAGCCTGTCACTCGTCAGGCGCGGCGGCGAGAGGGGACACGGAGGGAGGAAGAAGAAGGAGGCAGGAGAAGAATGGCAGCGGAGGCAGACAAACAGAGGGAGACAGTGGTTCAGACGGAGACAAAATGGGAGGAGAGCCCTGTGTGCTTGGATAAACACCTCTCTCTCTCCCTCTCTCTCTCTCTCTGTGCAGTGTGTTCTGAAGCCTCTGCACTTTAATTAAAACACTTTTTGCATGACAGAGGTAGGAGACAGGCAGAGTCGTCAAACCCCCCCCCCCACTCCCCCCTGTGAGATAATGGAGCTGGGGGTTTAAAGTGGAATCTGTGTTTTTGGGCCAGCATACAAACATCCATCAGAACTCAGCAGCCGGCAATTTGTGCGGAATAGAGGAACCTTACAGACAAGAACCGCGCACAGCCAGTCTTTTATTACTCTAATGATAGACAGCAGACAGCGAGGCAGCAAACGCAAGCTCCTGGTTACTCTGCTCTGGGACACACACACACACACACACATTATAACACACGCGTGCAAATGCACACGCACGATGACAATACACAGCACTGTCTCACCACCTCCTATTCCCGTATGCGAAACTAAAACAGTGTAAGATGGGGAGTTCCCTCCTCTGACGACTGTGCTTCACTGCAGTGTCGGTAAGAGTCAGAGTGAGACCACCGTGAGATGAGGGGAGTCTGGACAGAGGTGACAATATGGAAAGACAGAAGTGCTGACCACAGACAGGTCAAAAGACACTTGTGGAGAAGTGGAGAGAAGAGAGAGGATGCACAAAGTGAACACACACGTACACACACACATACACACACACACATACAGGATACCGGACTACAATAATAACAGACAAGAAAATGGATAACAGCAATGTCTGTCATTGTCTCAAGCCTGTCTGAAACCAACTCTGTTGTTCTTTCTGCCCTCTGTCTTTTTCCAACCTCTTGTCTTTCATTCTCTTTTCGCTTACACACACACGCACACACACACACACACGCACACACACACACACACACGATCGCCTGTAATTTTCTCAGCCCTGCTGCCTCTAGCCAGAGCGGAGTCTAAAGTGTCTGTACTTTATCATTACCTTTACTGGGTTAGTCATTACTGTCCCCTCTGGTGCCCCCCACTCTCCGACCGACCTCAGAAGTGTGTGTGTGTGTGTGTGTGTGTGTGTGTGTGTGTGTGTGCGTGGAGGGGGGGATATCCTTTCATTTCTTAGGCGTCCTATGAGGTCAAGAACAACAACAACAACAACAACAAAACACCCCCCTTCCACTTTCCGGTTGAGTGTTTGACATGGTAGTGCTTTTCTTCTGACTCCGCTCCTCCATCCCTCCTAAACCCTAGATTTAAGGCACTTTGTGGCGCTCCACTCGACTAGAAATGACATCCAGCCTTCAAACACAAAAGAGAAGCATCTACATCCTGCAGCTGTGGACCACAAACAGCTGGCTGAGCCCCTTTGAGGACAAACAGCTGTGAGGACGGTCAAACATGACAAAACTACTGGTACAGGAAACGCGGTCAATACATGAGTGATTGGCAGACATTATGTAACATTGACCGGCTGACCATCTATCCATCATCCTCAGCCGCTTTACCTCATTATCATCATTCATGAGGGGGAGCAGGGGGTTGTGCATGCCGCGCACACATTAACACCGAGGCAGGTAAAAAAGAGGAAGAGATGGATGGAGGCAGAAAATCTCTCCTTGCCTTCTTTAAAAGGACAATTACAGTGAGTGATTGATACTCACACTGACCTCATCCCCATCAGCCTGAGAACGACTTGCTGCACCAGGACAGAGAAGAACCAGCAAGGAGGGGAAAGATGAAGTGCAGAGACGTGTGATTTAGATATTTAATGAGAAATCACTTAATGTGTGTATAGGTGTGTGTGTGTGATTGAGTGTGTGTGGGAAAGTCATGGAAACTATCTTATGCTTCCAGTATAAGAAACCCTCTTGAGCCTCGACGGGGAGGATCTTTTAATAAAATATGCCGTTAATTCACAAGTGACAAACAGAAGCCATTATTTTTATTTCTTTGAAGTATAGATGTGAGGCGGCAGGAGACAGGAAGCTGAATCTGGCTTCCTGCTCGGAGGGACACGGATCGCTCTCTCTGCGCTCTCGCTCATAAAGACTTTGACGCAGCTGTGAAATTTCACATTCGGGTAATTTGCCACCACCACCACCACCAGCACCTGCAGCGGCTCCACGTGTCTCTGCAGGCTGCTTCTTTGCACTTACCATGGTGTGTCGCTAACTAACAGACATCATCTCACACACTGACAGGCACAAACATCCCTCTTCAGGTCTGGCTCAGTTCTTACTGATTAAACTTAATAAGAGAAAGAAAGAAAAAAAAATGCGTCCAATGCAACGTCAGGTGATGAAAACACTGATAAAAAGCAAAATAATGTATAATTATATATTTTTTCATTTATGACTGGGTATGTGCAGAAACAAACAAATTGTTTACTTCCCCCAAAAAACAAAACATATGGATCAAACACTGCTGACTAAAAATCCCATACATGTACACAAACACATACACAAATGTGATGGCAAAATTTCAACAAAAACTTGCTTGACTTGTTCATTATAGCGGTGTCACACCTTTGACGGGTTCCAATATGCGAGTCCGCCCACAGAGCGGCTTTTTCTATAGTGTGAAACCTCCCGCGTTACATCGAGATACAAGCGTGCACGACTGAGTGTATAATTGATTGTGCAAGCATGTGCGAGTGTGAGCCAGAGAAAGGCAGAAAGCGATATTGAATAGGGATGTGTGTGTGTGTGTGTGTGTTTGTGTGTGTGAGAGAGAGAGAGAGAAGGAGGGAGGTGACAGGAGCCTGGAAAACAGATTGGCAGAGGGGGAAGGTGAAAGCAGGTGATGGAGATGCAGAGTGACAGAAATGCTTTGCTTGTCCAGCCAGCATGTCCGGTTGAAACACACATACACACATCAGCAGACACAACAAACACAGAGGCGTTTTACGCATCTGGGTGTTTAATGAGTGTTATCCGAGCTGCAACGTGTGTTATAACCCTCTCATTAATAACAAAGTGGGACAAATGACTTCTCTTCAGCCTTAATGCCATTAGTCCATCATGTGATGACGACGTTTAATCAGCCCAGTTGTAGAGGAACACACACACACACACACACACACATGCTTACACAGTTTAAAAGTACAGCTCCAGACATTAAATAAGGCCCAGTCACAATGACAGTCGCTGGTGTTTCCTACTGATAACTGGGTGAATCCAGGAGAACTTCACATGCGTCTGTTTCACATGGACCCACACTATACAAGCTGTGTGCGAGAAGTCGGGTGGGTGTGTTTGTACCAGACTACGGATTATATTTACCCAGTGTGCAAGGGACAGCCCACTCGAAGTGAGATTCTGTGACTGTGGTTCTGAATGTGTGGGTGAGTGTGACTGCGCGAGTGGGAGCGCTAAGAGGATTTGCTCTTCTGTTGTCGCTGTGATTCCACCACTACTGCCGGCGCATTTCAATAGATGAGGGGAAGGGGGTGTGACGTTGGAGCTGAATGTTTTCTCTGTCGCTGCTAGGGGGCGCCACCGCCATGGTACTCATTAATCATGGCCTATCAAAAAGTGGCCCTGTGCTGTTTGTGCGTGCCCTGATGACCACCTACTGCATTGGAACACAAGCACAGACAAGCACCACTATCAATCATCTTCAGAGATGCAGAGAGAGAGAGAGGGGGCGAGAGAGGGTGAGGAGACAGAGAGAGAGGGAGAGAGAGGGAGGGAGAAGAGACAGAGTGGGTGAGACAATGTTGTTTTCCTATTATCCTCTTGAAATTACAGACCAATGTCACAACTATTACTTGGAGGAGGTCAAACTCATATGGTAGAGGGAGACTTCTCCCCTTCCTTTGTGTGGTCTCTGTGTGTGTGTGTGCGTGGGTGTGCGCGCGTGCACGTTGAGTGTAAGGCGCCACTGCTTGTCGGCTCAACTGCTGCTTAGCTGCTTCATGACAGTTGCGCAAATCTACCCAGAGAGGCTGGTTGCCATGGTGGGTATTCACATGGAGCTGGCTCCTCTAGAGACCTGGAGTCTCTGCAGCCATTAACTATGGCGCAATCACTGCAATCTCACACACACACTCACACACACACACACACGCACACACACACACACACACACATATTGCTGTCTAGCCATCACTTTCTTTGCCACCTCACTTCTACCATTAGGAAGTTGTGTTAAATTTCTGCCCTTCTCTGCCAGTGATTGTGTCACAGGTACTGTGTGTGTGTGTGTGTGTGTGTGTGTGTGTGTTTGTGTTTATATATACATACAGTGCATAGGTGAGCGCTACAGTGGGATGAATGTTTGGAAGCCGGGGCCATTTAAATGGCAGTAATTACACGAGAAGATGAGCTGCATTCCTTCCTGAGGGCAGGCTGATTACAGGCCTCTTCTCTCTGGGCCCCTGTAATTACCTCTCTACCCTGTTCTGCCCCCCCCCCCCCCCCCCCCCCCCCCCCCCCCCCCCCCTCCCCCCCCCCCCCCCCCCCCCCCGCCCCCCCCCCCCCTCCACCCTCCCCCCAACCCCATCCACCTCTCTCCCAACTTCTGCAACACTCCACCACCCCTTCCCCTCACCAGGTCACTCTTCTGTCCTCTCTCGTTACTCTTCAAACTGATTACCTCTCTCACGTGCACACACACACACACACACACACACACACACACACACACACACACACAGCTCAGAGGACAAATATTAGATGTGGCATAATGAACACTGTGCATGACACCCTCAGTTTTTGGCCTAAATTGATATTCTAATGTAATTGTTTTCATTAGGCATCTTGTCTTTCTGAAAACAAGATGCACTTTCTGATGACAGGAGACAGGACCCCCTCATTATGCACATAGAGACCCCTCCTACAGGCGTGTTTCAGTGTTTACACATAAAGCAGGTAAGGCCAAATGCCAGTCAGTCTTGATAGCTTCTGCCTTGCAGGTAAATCCCTGTCTCCCTCCCTCTCTCTCTCTCTCTCTCTCTCTCACACACACACACACACACACGCACACAAATGTATGACCTCTCGCATGACCTCACGCATAACACAAATCACAACAAAACCAGTCAGTCCAACCCAGTCAGGGATTCCGGTAAAACTGGAGGCACAGAGACAGACAAATTACACGTCCAACACCCAAGCACCCAGAACTGTTCCACCAGCAGTCTGCATCTCTCTGCTACCCTTTCATTTACATCCAAGTACACATTCAGTGCATTTCTAGCCGCTCATTGTGTTACCTCAACAGACATGAACCATGATCTTGAGAAGAGTCGACGTAAGGCGTCACAACATATGTGTTTGTTAATATTAGATATGACAACTCGGCTCCCCGGAGAAAAGAAGAAGACAAGATCAAACTTCCTGTACAAATCACATCAGACACCCGGAGCAGGTGATAATGAAGAGAGAGGAGAGAGTTGTGGGGCAAAAAGAGCAGGAGAGAGGGGGGAACAGATGGATTAAAAATGAAAAGTCTCTGTCTCTTCGAGCGTTATGAAGACAGAGAGCGGGAGGAAGGAAGACAGAAATAGAGCCAGTCTGGTAGGACATGAATATGTGGAGCGATGGATGGGTGAGCGCAGGAAAGAAAGAGTGCAGAGCCATGCTACAGTAAATGGGAGGGAGAGATGGAGGGAGGATGTATGAATGGAGAGAGAAGAAGAGGCAGAAACAGTCCCGGGGTGCAGAGAAAGTGCAACTCTTGGTTAGAGTGTGTGTGTGTGTGTGTGGGGGGGGGGGGGGGGGGGGGGGGGGGGCATCGGCTATGGTTGCCACGATTGCCAGTGCTATTAGAGATGCCTGCTGCTGTAATGTGTTATGACAGGAGCTGATTCTTGTGACTAACTGCTTTGGCAGGAGAGCTCCTCTGTCATGCTAATGACCAGATGAGGAGATGAGCCGGATTGACAGCGCGACCATGGTCCATGCACACGACTTCTCACACGCTCGGATAACAGAAGGTCAGGCGGTGTGTAGGAAAACCTGAGCAGACCTTGCTGTCATAGACGTGTGCACCACGTGACACGCTGATGCAGGCATCTCCACCCAACAGCTAGTTACCAGGTGATTGTGACAGAGGTGAGAACACATGCACAAAGTGAGACGAAAACTTTTAGATGCACAGATGCATGAACGCACCGCACACAAACACAGCGCGGTTGGCGTCACTCTGCTCCTTCATTGCGTCCCCTTGCATCAGAGAAATCCCTAGATATGCAGTACATAACAAGCAACATGCTGTAGGCCAGCCGTGGTGTGTGTGTGTGTGTGTGTGTATGTGTGTGTGTGTGTGTGTGTGTGTGTGTGTGTGTGATAGAGAAGGGGGAAAACAAAAAATATTGAAATGTGCATTTCAATGTTTTTTTGAAATAATTCAAGTGCAGAAAAAAAATCTGAAAAAATGGCTACATGGTTATGCAAGGCTTTAACACGAGGAAGGCTTGGAGAACATTTCCATGATTTCTCTAAAGACAACTCGGATTTTAACAAGATTTTTTAAAAAAAAAGGACTGTGACAGAAATAGGCAGATAGCAGAAACAGACAGCGGTAGGCCAGTAGGAGAAAAGATTAGGGCACTAATAGGCAGAAAATCCATGTTGGAGGAGATAGATGATGAGAGGTGATGCGGCGATAGCAGGGGAGGACAAATGGAAAAGCAGACGGTCGAGGTGCAGTTCAATCTCTTCACCCTGCAGAATGTTGGGGGCAAAAGTAGTTCTATGCAGAAACTGATGGCTATTTTATCTCCATGATCTTCTCTTATTCATCACTTCATCGTTTTCTCAATAATATTCCGCAAAGGAGAAAAGGAGCAAGACGATGCTTCCATTCAAACCCCTGATTTATCAAACCTGGATCTGCTCTGATTGTTTGTTGTCCTACTTGGATCAACAAGGCATTGTTCCGCAATTCCATAAAAAAAAAACGACGTTTATTGATGAGCTTTTTAAGTAATTATTGTTGTTGCTTTTTTGCTTCTCGCTTTAATGTGCACCTCAAGATAGGAGGGGGAAAAACACAACACACCACAACTGTTTGACAGCCAGGTAATCTCAGCGCAGTGCAGCATCAAAACACCAAAGTAATAACTAAAGACTATCACTGAAGGCCAGGCCAGCTTCGCCATATCTGACGATCTCAGCGTCCAGCAGAACAGTGAAGCACTGAGGATGGAAAACACTTTGTACAAAGGGACTGATAGCATCAGTGTAAAGACAGCTTGTGCGCATCACTACACTGCCCTACAAATGTAAATCTTTGTAACGTTTCATGTCAAAATATTGGTTCTTTCCCTTGTGTGCTGAGTCAGCATTTGTGTATCAATCATTCATGAGCCTGTGGCGCTTATTTGATATCAAAGGGTTTTTTTTGTTGTTGTTTTTTTTATTTTCTCCTGCGCCTCACCGCAGCTACAGGAACATGTCCTTGACCGAGGGACAGGATGGGGACTGGGCTGTAACGGAAAAGAGGACATCCCAGATCCCGAGGCCAGAACCAGCATGACTGGAATGGCAGGAATAGCGGGGATGGAGAGCAGTGATGAAGAGAGCATGATGAAATCCCCTTGGCGCGGACGAATAAAATGGGTGGCTGCAGACGAGAAAGAAAAAGTGCTTTGTGTTTGTGTGGATAAGCTATAAGAGGAAGAGACGGATGGATGGAAGGAGAGGCGAAGTGTCACCGTACAGACGCCCACGGCCGGCACAGACTGATGGTGACACTGAGTGGCCACAGTGTGCGACACTGTGACAAGAAGGATGAGAGGCTCTTTCCCAATCGCTCTCTGTCTTCTTCTTCTCAGCATCTCTCCTCTGTCTGTCGCCCCCTGCAGCGATCTCATGCTTTGAGCCACATGGTCACACTGGGACATGTGTCCTCCCCCTGGCCTGGGTCAAAAAGGCTCAAGATCCTACATGATCCTGCACTGTAGAAATCAGGAACTAAAAACTTCATAAAAGTTCATTTTTTTCCATTTTATTGTGTTAATTTCAAAAGGTGATTAATAGTAGATGTGTAATTTATGCATAATGGTGGGCAGCCATTTATGGCATCTAGTGTGGCATAAGGTTTTACTGATAACTGAATGCAAAAAATAGCTTTAGTATCCGAAACAACAAAACCCACAACACCTCCAGAAATTTTTTTTTTAAAAAAAAGCAAAAATAGATGGTAAATCGACTCAATTAATTCAAGTTGCACAACAAATTCAACGTTACCAAGAAACAAAAATAGAGTGAAATAATCAAAAGTATAATTTGACATATTTCTGGTCCTTTTCCTCTCAGGCTGGGTCAATGCCAGGAGGGAGAGAGGTCACACTGCTGTGGCTCCAGTGGACAGAAGGGCATTAACTCTCTGGCCTTGATCATAATGGCTCTGCCCCACTCAACCTCTCACAAACCACACAAGTCACCACTCCTCCTCTGCACTGACTCCCAACAGCGCTGATCTGTTCACCTTGTGCATTTTTCTGACCCGTGCACTCGTGTATGCGTTCTCTGTGGTCCTTGGTGTGTGTGGCCCGACTAGTCATTCAGCGCTCTCTGTTTCTCCCTGTCTCGCTCCCCGGCTTCACCCAGCTGAAGCCATGGCAGCAGTGGTGCTGGTTAAGAGGTTTGTGTAGCCCATTAGGATGATGAAGAGGCCTTTCATCAGTACACTCCCTCAGGCCAGGCGCTGACAGGGGCTCTACCTCGACAAGCCTCTCAAACACACCGCCTGACGTGAGGCAGAACCCGGAGAAGAGGACCGACCACAGGCGTCACACACACACACACACACATAAGAGAAAAAAACAAACTACAGGGGCACTTCACTTTTAATTTACTATCAATTTTTAACAGCGGCCAGTAGATTTCAGTGTGCATGAGGAGACAAGACAAGATGACTCATGAGAGGAGGACAAAGAATTCTGACTCGGTTCTCTGATCTATTTTTAATCACTGCCACATGGAGACTAATAGTGTTACGGCCGTGCAGGGCTCCATCCAGATGCTTACGGTAATTTTTCAGGAGGGGAAGAGCAGGAGAAAGACGCCAGAGCATGAGGATGGAGGGGGGGGGGGGCAGGAACAGAGAGTATAAGCGAGAGAGAGAGAGAGAGAGAAGGAGGGCGTGAGACAGAGACTGATAAAGACAGAGCGGGAGAGAGAATGGGAGAGGGAGAAGCCGCAGGAGCGACGATGACCTGGATTCATAAGACCAGTATTGATTACTTAAGGATGAAAAGCCAATGAAGGAGCTCTGCTTTGAGACTCGATAAATTTACTCACATGCGGCGACCTGTAAAAGACAGAACTGGGCGAAACAAACAAAAAGGTACGCACAGTACAAGCACATTCATCAAGTACGCTGATTTACCTGAAATCTGACAAGGAAGAAGCAGGTCAGCTGCTTAATCCATCGCTATGATGGTAAAATACAGTTGACAGATATACATCTGAGCGACAGGTACGGACCGAATCAATCAGTGTTTATTCAGGATCCACACGCAGCATGATCCATGGGATTTATGGTGTTTTATACGGAACATGTACAGATGATGTATGGGAGTTTGTATCCATAGAAATACACACATTCATATACACAACACAGAGACCACCCCCACTCTAGATTCACTTTTTGTACGCACTCTGGGAATTCAAGCTCCGACGATCCCAAACGATGAAATACAATGCAGGTAAAGCAGAACTCTATATGTTCTCCTCAGCTCCACATAGGTAGGCATTCATGTGAAATTATGATATGATCATATGTGGTAGTCACCAGTCAAAACAGCACCAGCACTTATGCTATTACCCTCTCTGGCCTCCCGGTCGACTGGTCAATCGGCTGCTCTCATTCAACCCAATTCTCATTGGATGATTGTCACATAAGGAGAAAAGCACTGCATCGATACACTTCCAGCAGTAATCCTTTATTTTCAGCAGCAGGAGGGACACACTGTCAGAGAGTATTGGAAAGTGCTCAGTGTAACATATTTACCTTTTAGTGAGTGCTCAGGCTACTGGAGTTTTAATTGCGATGGGATGTCTCAATATGTTTGAAGGAATTTGGTGTTAATATCTTTCAATCCATTCAACATGACTGACTCCACAACTTCCATCGCCCACGGCAACAAAGAACCATTTTTTTGCCGTGTGTGTGAGAGAAGATGGCAGCACTGTGAACAGGTGACTGGTGTTTGGTTCAACAACCAGATGACAGAAATCATAAGAGCTGTTCAGTGGCACGCGCTTCTGTTCGTATTACAATTCACATCATAGGCACAAAAAAAAATGAGACTGTGTCTGTTTGAACAGTTAAAACTAGCTGCAGATTAAAAACCAACCAGTGCATGAATGATGTGAATGAAATTCAATGCAGTAAAATGTATTCCTCGACTTTACGGACAGCGAGCTGAACCTGGTGAATCACATTCAGGATTCATGTTGGCTGCGCTTATCATTGCCCACACCAGTGCCCTCATAACATCAACACACAACACTGCAAATTATCTGGCGCAAACCTGTGGGTCAAAGGTCACTCTGTAAACTCCAACACCCAGCCTCCATTTGCCTATTATTTTAACACGGTCATAGTTCTGCTGCATTAATTACAACCGCTACACTGATAAAACCTACACAGCAAATAGGGCTTTGCACGCATGTCAATAAAGCTCTCTCAGTCTGTGCTATTGCCTCACCTTTTATGTGACCCTTGACCTCTTACCTCTCTCTGCAATAGGCGCCACAGAGGTGGCCAAACTCTAAGCTTAAATCCCCCATTTAAACAGAGTTTCTGCAATAGTGTCATTAAAAACACCCCTCGTAATTCTCTCTTTGCTTGTTTACATTGAAACAAACACTGTGTCCCCAGTGTGTGACTGAAGATGGCATCTGGTGTTCCGGTATCAGTGGTGTGATATTCTACACAGCTTCCTACTGTACCGGCACACAGGTTTTACACAGGCTGATGTCCCAGATGACCCAAATCTGTTTGTACCTTTTTACTCTACACAGAACAGCATGTCGGAGTAAAGGTGTAACAATGAAACTTTGGAGAGGCCGTTTAAAAGGGATTAGTGACAGGAAGAATATTCTGCATATGTATGTAGAAAAACAACAGATCGCAATCTCAATTTAATTACCAGACACGGAGGCTCGCTGCTGCTTTTTTTTCTCCCCATGAAATATTATAGCATGCACAGCGAAACTCCTCTAAGTACAAGCACATTAATATACATTACACAGCCTCCATCATTTTAATGGGTGGTGAGACACTGAAAGCAATCAGTGGAGCAAATAAAAAAAAAAGGAGGAAAGACGGCTGGAAAGGCCCAGGGAAGCAAAGTGGACGTACGAAGTGACGACACCTGTGTACTAGAAGGAGTGTTGACGGTGAAAATGAGAAAAACTTAGCTGAGCAAAAGAGCCAATTTTGGACAGCGTGAGATTAATCATACTGTCTTGTCTAAGACTCATCGTGGTCTGACGTGTCTCAAATAACAAGTCAAAGGATCGATATTATCCATTTACTGAGTCGCACCTCTAATCATCTGGGGTCCTGGCGCGCACGGAAGCTGTGATGCGCACTAAGGCCTCTGGAGGAGAAAAGAGTAATGAAATGTACACCATCATCCGGGCGTTCTGCTGGTCCCCAACAGCCAATACAAACACAGCCCCTCTGACTCACAAACTCACTTCCTTCATCTTCTCCATCGCCACATATGAGCAATAAACCCAAGCTCTAGACCCCCAACCACCCCCACCCCCCCCCTTCTTACGCACATGCAGAGGCTCTCATATGTTTGGAGAAGGCATATCATGTGGTCCATTAGGAGTCCGAGGGGTGTGAGCTGCACAGACCAAAATATCCACAGCACTCTATCTCTCTTTTCAATTCACTGACTGGGCGCCACAGGGTAACATCACAGCAACTTCTTGTCCCTGCTCCCCTATGCAATTCTATTATTTATCTTAATTGAGAAAACCAAGTGAGCAAAGGGGAGCGCTTGAAGGATGCAAAATGCAGGTCAGAGGCCTCAGGGATCTCGTGTATGTTTAGCGCCGGTGAAAGGTTAATGCTTGTGTTTGCAGAACTACATGCACCTACAATGTTCATTTAAAAAGGTACATTTGAGTTGGAGAAGGAAGAAATGTAAGAATTCTTTTATTTTATGTGATAATTTGGCTCAACTATCAAGACATTCTTACTTTCACATAATTTTCATAAACTTATTTAGGCAAGAATAAAGTTGGACTCAATGTCCTAAAGTACATTGTTGTTGTTTTTCTACGCTCACTGTTTTTCTGTATACTGTATATGTATGTATACTGTAATTTATTCCAGGGCTCTCTGGTTCAAATTCCTGCTTTTAGAGACAGAGGTAAAAGGCAGATGGCGTTTAAAACTATCTAGAAAATGCGGACTAAACATATAAAATAGTAAAGTGACTTTCAGGCAGATGGAGCTCCAGCTCTAATGGCACAAATGCAGACTTTTGCTTCAGGTAATTAGCAGAGGTGCTGTTTTTTTTTTTTTTTTGGTTCTCTTCTTAAACATTTGAAGTTAAAAGCAAACTCCTACTGACTGCTCCATCACAGCAGAAGCTGTGTTTCTGTGGCTGGTTAAAGCTTTAATCAGAGGGGGATTTCGACATCGTCTGACACTGTCTGAGTATGTACTCCCACTGCTCTGTTACAGACTACATGTTTTTTAGAAAATGCAGTGGTGAATCACTTGTGTTTGTTTTTATTTTTTTTTTCCACCCGCTTCTCCAAGCCTACGCTATCTGGGGCAGTGGTCAGCAGTTTTAATCAATTTTCCGAACACAGGAGCACGGCGGCAGTCGGGAAATCCCGGCGGGACACTAAGGAATGGACATAGAAATAATAATAACGCAAAACCTAATCTGAATTATGCTCTAAAGAGATTAGGTTTAGAATAATCCTGAGAATAAACAGAAATGGGGAGGAGGGGGGGCTGTGATCAAACGCAGGGAGCACCACTGCCCGTGAGAGACATTTTTATTCCTGGTATACAATATATAGTGGAATTTGTGTAACGTTGTGTTTGGTTTTAGGTGCGAGTGTGATGATGGTGTTTATTTTGGGAAATGAGAGTATAACTGAAACTCAAACAGTTACTACTATGAAAGTAGAATTAAATGTTTCTTATTCCCTAATCAAAGAGAAGGAGTAATTCCCTCAGTGTGATGGATTTTCTGTCTCAAAGCTAAATTGAATACATTCATTTCCCAATGAGATCCTGGTTTATTAAAATATTTCCTCCCACAAAAGACATCCATTACTGCAAACACAGAGTTGAAGGAATATGGATACATTTCCCGTGACAACACCACTCCCAACCAAGAAACTCCACTTTCAGACTGTTACTGAATTACAGTTTGTGTATAGATTAAATTTTGTGTGGCCATTTTGTGTGCATGATGATGCACTTACCCAGTACTTTGCAGGTAGCTAACTGGCTTGCAGTGTCTCTTGTCTGTTGTTATCAATTTTTGCTTTTTTTATATATTCATTACTGATTTTATTCTATTTCATTCTCACAACAGAAGAAATACTCACACTGACATAACTCCAAAAAAGTGTTGACACAAAGATCTTGTTGTGAGTGCTTTTTTGTGCATGAAACGTTTTCATGTCCTCAAGCATCTTTTTTGTATATAGATTAAACAAGAAATTTATTTCTTGTTTAATCTATATACAAACATATAATGTACTCAAGAGTAAAATTTAGAAGTGCTGATATGTGTATTTCTGTAATATTTGAACACACAAAAAAAAAAACTGAACATAAGATTGTTCAAGCCAAACAGCATAAACACATTCACAAGTCTAAGCAGTGATTGCAGTTGATTTGCACTGTTGTGCCGTGGCCTCTCCGGTGCTGACTCTGTGTGCTGGGGGTTCAGGGATCAGAGTGGACAAGGGTCGGAGCAGACCATGAGGTCGCAGGTCGCCTTTCTGCTGAGCAGGCTATTGTCTGGCAGCTGCATGGCCGCACCACCACAGGTCTATTCAGAGTCTATTCAGCAGCTTCAGCTAAGTGCAATAGAAGACCGTGACCTATTGTCTGACGCAGAGTCTGTTTGAGCTGCACCAGAACGCTCACTTCATCTCCCAGTGAGTTCAGAGACACAGTGAAGTCTCCATGAATGGGGGCGGATTTACACAAGTAAAAAGACGTGTTAAACACATTCAGACGTACTCCGCTTCTCAAACAGGGAGATGCTTGACCTCGGTGACCTCTGCAGACTGTCAAACCACACTGTATGACCTCTGTTTGCATTGTACCGTTTCACTGAGGCATACAGAAGAGGTGCTTGAGGACACGAAAATGTTTCATGCACAAAAAAGCACACACTTGTTTATGGAAAACAAGATCTTTGTGGCAACACTTTTTGGAAGTATGTCAGTATGAATGAAAATTAGAATTTGAAAAAAAAAGCAAACATTGATAACAACAGACAAGCGACACTGCTAGCCAGTTAGCTACCTGCAAAGTACTAGGTAAGTGCATCATCATGCACACAAAATGGCCATATCACACTCAGTAAAAAAAGCCATCTGGAGGCATCATCACTTCTATGTGCAGAATTAAGTCAGAGTGCAATGGCTTTCTCGTTTAAAGTGTCTCCAAAGAGGCCCCTTATTACCTCACCAGAATGCAAATGTGCTTTGGGCCAATTAAAGGTTGAGCCAATACCAATGTAAGCCCATAAAAATCCGCCCTTCCATAATCATTCAGCAATATGACTCATGGGTAAGATTGGAACACCGGCCTGTGAATGTGTCATTATTATGACTCCCTGCTTAAAATGAATGTCGGTGCTGTGTATATCATTCCCACGGTGTTGGAGCTGAGCCACGCATATGTTAGTGTCAGTTCTTCTAATGAGATAAATAGGCTTGTGATGGTACTTATTAGAGCTCCATACGTGGCAGGTAAAGACAAGAGTCCTGTGGTGGATCAAAGGCAGTAAAATGTCTCTTTTTACATCTTTCCCTATCAAGAGTCATTTCTGGGGGGAGGGGGGGGGGGTTGCGTTTGGGGGGGGGGGGGGGGGGGGGTTGCGTTTTTGTTTGTGGAGACAGGCGCCCTCATCCAGGATGTCTCTGTGTAATTACACGCCACCGAAGGCCTTCATTCCTCCGCTCTTCACAAGGAGAGATGAAAGACAAGAGAGACAGTGGCATGTAATCGCTCCTCTGACTCAAAGAGGGGGAGACGAGGTGAGGGACACAGAGAAGGGGAGGACAAAGGGATGTTGAGAGGTGGTGGGGTTTTAATAAACCTCCTCTGTCTCTTGTTTACAGAGTCTCCCCTAGCTGGTCTCTCTCTCTCACACACACACACACACACATACACACACACACACACACACAGGCTTTCATTATCCTGAGTTGCCAGCTCTTTGCCTCAGGACAGATGTGTAAATTGTTGTGCTAATGTAAGGTCCACTGCTGAGCGCTTCAGGAGGGGTGGAGATTTACACACTCCACACCACTGTATAACTGTCACTCACAAACTCACGCTCACGGGAGCATGAAGAGGGACGCCGCGAGCGACAGCGCGCACACACTCGCACTTCCCATGCACGCGTACGCAGACACGCATACTGTACATGCACAAGCACACGCAGCAGTACTGACAGAGGTGTGGGTGGAGGTCGACATGCACACGTAAATGCTCAATTTCCTGTTGCCGGTCACAGTCTCCTATTCTAAATCTACCAAAAAGCCTCGCTTACCTCATCGCAAAGGGCTGAGGAGCAGTGGTGAAGTTAGTCTATTACTGTTCCACTGTAAAACGCCAATATTCTTCCATTACAGACATTATTTACTCTCAGGGGCACAGGGGTGGGGGTTGACACCAGAAAGGGACCCGGTAATGATCTCCCTTTGCTTCTCAGGTTATGTTGAGTTTGTAATCTTTGTGTTGTTTGTTGCTCAGCAAAGTGCTCATTATACATGTGACTGCAGTGTGAGAAAAGAATGAGAAGAAGATGATGAAAGGCAACAAAGGTCACAAGTCAGGAGTCACACCAAAGTGATCGCAATCACACAGATTGAACCTAAACAACCAGGTCATAACATTCTTTCACAAGATGCTTTTTTTCCCTTGTCACCTCCAGAAAGTCTGGAAGGGGAATTCCTGGAGTCGCTGATCAAGCAGAAATGTCCAACATTTGCTTGTTCAAGTTTTTCAAATTTGAGAGTTTGTCTTTTCTTAATTTGTTTTACATTTAATACATTTGATTTTGGTTATTATAATAATAATAATAATAATAATAATAATAATAATAATAATAAAAACAATCAATAATAATAATAATAATAATAATAATAATAATAATAATAATAATAATAATAATAATAATAATAATAATAATAATAAAACAATCAATAATCACTATTTCTGTGCTGTTTCTAGCTTGTTTTGTTTTCCACTCTTGGTCACATTCCTACCAAGCCTGCATGACACTGGGTGAATGACTGCCGCACTGCCTGTCTGTCTGCCTCATTGGGCCAAAGCCTCTGAGGGCTACAAACAACCCATCTGCCCAGGAATCTGCCGGTCTGTCTGTCTGTCCGTCTGCCTCTCCACAGGTACATCAGTCTGTCCCTGTGTGATGCATGTTTCTTTTAATAAGCTTTTCAAGAGGAGGACAGGGGCTGGCTGCAGCGTGAAGGTTGAAGCTATACAGAGAGACACCGCTCAATGTTTAATGACCCACTATAACTATACCTATTCATCTCCCCTGGCAGAGCAGTGAAATGCTGAAGATATCGCATCACGCTAAATCACCAGTCATCAGGCGACTAGTTTAAAACCAGAATACGTGAAACATGTCGTTCCTGTTGCTTTCCATATATGAAAGCCTTCTGTTGACACAGAAAGGCACAGGAATGCCGCAGCATGTGATGTTAATGTAGATGGTGATGCCACAGACGCCATGTGGACCGACCAAGCACACATTTCAAGCATACGTCTACCCAAGATCAGTAAACCCCTCTATGGTGTTTCTTTGTCTGTCTGCGGTGCTAAACACACACACACACACACACACATGCACACACACTCAGCACATGTAGCTGCTGAGAGGATTGGAAGCAAAGTGTAGCTTGTGCCACAGCAGCAGCAGAGTCAGGGCAGAGACACCCAGAGTTAATGAACCCTCACCATTCAGCATGGCTGTCCATCTGCTTTCATAATCCCCATAAACAGCAGGCCATGGGTCCTGCCCAACCAGCTAAACCCACACACACACACACACACACACATACACACACACACAGCATTTCGTCACCCCAAATATCTTGTATGACGAATTAGGACTCTGTGTGTGTGTGCGCGTGCGTATGTGTACGTAGGATTGGGTGTTGTAGGGTGGGGGCCTGATGTGTCCATTATAATGCCTGCGTGGCTTAGCTTAGCTCAGCAGCTAATCTAAGCGGCATGGCGGGGAGAGGTCAGCATGAGGTCGGCTGTTGAGCCCATCTGGCCAGCAGCAGGTAAGAGGCTTGGAACACACACACCCACTGACACACCTGAGCTTATACACTTAAATCTTACCTTAATTACAAGCAGGTACACCTGCCACTTTGGACCAGTCCTCGTCCCACTGCTTCACGCATGGCACTCATTTAAAACGATCCCTAACTCTTCAGCGACTGCTCTGTGCGTCTGGTGTATACCTGATGTGATGAAGGCACCAGGTCGATAAGCCGGGTTTCCTTTTGTGCAATCAGAACAACTGCCAGAGTGAGTGAGATGGTCGTGTGCGCGAGCTGTGTGCTGATTGAGACCGGGAGTGTGACCCCACTGTGACCCATGCAGAAACGGGAGTGATACCTATACGGCTGGCTTCCCATCAGAGTGCACATACACACCCACGCCAAAAACCAGAAACCGAGCCAAGAGGAGCCTGTCAGCCCTCGATTAAGACCTGCATCCAAGGCGAGAACAGACTCTTCACTGTTTGTCTAGAGGCTCCCACTCAAATCCTCGGGCGGAGAAATAAGAATTAAGTCCTGCAGCTAAATATGGGTGGAGGAATTAAAGGGTGGATGAGGGCAGATCTAATTTTCCACTCTTCTCTTTGCGTATGTTTTGTGATCTGAGAGGGTCTGAGCAGACATGGGGATTATAGCCCCGACTGTGCATGTTAGTATCTGTCCGCGTATGTTTTCAGGATGACACTGGACGCTGCATAGCTGGTCCTTTCCTCTGGTATCATCTTTAAAGCTCAGATTGAAGTGAGGGAAGAAGACGAACAGAGAGATAAGAAAAGGATGAAGAAATGATAAGGAAGTGCAGGAATGGAAAAACGCTGAGCAGACGGGAGAGAATGATAAAGGTCTGAATGTGCCCTTGTTGACCTTTGATTAGGTGGCCACTCATTCTCTATTACTGACGGGGACAATGAGTTCAAGAGACAAACGCCACGCCAGTCACTACTTTAAATAACAGCATACGCGCCGCCAATCGCCCCCCAACCCCATCCACACAGAAGCTCATTAAGCATCACTCGCCTTGACTTGAAACATAAGGGAGGAAAAAAAAACCTGTGTGTTGTTGGAAGGTCCTGCTGTTGCCTAGCTAGCTGCCATTCAAACACGTTGCCTCGCTCAGATAGAGATATGTGCCCGTGTGCTCAGTGCGCCCGTATCTCCGGGGAGGTCTGTGTGTCATTCCCCTACTTTAGACACACCAGCTGCTCAGTGTGTGCTCTGCGGTGTTAAGAGCCCCTTCCCACCTCGCACAAGCCCCCGGTGGCACCCACATCCACTTACGCACCAGCATGACAAAGCTTCCCTCACTCCCCTCCTTCACCTACCCTCGACAACCCAAACACCCCCCACATTCATAAGTACCCTGAGGACAGATGGGACCCTAATAAGCGTTACACTCAGAGAAATGGGATTCTTCACAGTGGCTTCTAAAGAGCAATTCCCAAACTCCACCGGAGAGCTGGCTGCAAAAAGAAAAAAAAAAAAAAAAAAAGATGGAGTGAATGAGATATGGATGACGGAGGTTGGTGTGTGTGGAACTGTAAAGCTATAAATACGCTTGATGAGACTATCAAGAGATTGGAGGGAGAGGAAGGGGAAGTTGGGGAAAGTGAAGGCAATTTATTCATGTGGATGAGGGGGGATGCAGCTTTGTTTGCCAAATTCATATCACACAAGTCAGAATAACACTCGCCGCCTCCTCCAGCGCGCCACATTTCCTCTCATGCTGGAAAGAGTCTTAACAACACACTTTAAGCAGAACGCTGCAGTCAGTCGAGCCCACACGCAACACTCGCGCACAAACAGACGCAAACACACAAACAAACACAGGCATTAGCAGATTGGCCGCGGTCTGAGCTCTGAGCGGACTTGGCTCAACAGCCTTTTGAAGACAAAAAAAAAAGGCCTCTGCTAAGAAGATGAGAGGAATCTACATGGCCTTTCAGACGGGGACACACGCAGAGCGCTGGACCACTGCGCAGCCAATCAAGTGCGGACGCTGCCTCTGATCTGTGGACCTCAGTGTAGCCACTTCAACCAAGTGTGTGTATATGTGTCTGCATGTCTGTCTCGGGGTGACAGGGAGTGGGGGGTTGTTTCAGGATCTGGCGTGACCCCCTACAGTGAATCCCGATCCTATTGGTCACGATGCTCAGAATGCTGCTGTGATATTAAATGAAAATTCCTTCACTCACTCACTCCTCCCATGTGACCCAGCAGGTCTTCCACCATTATACACATACATGCTGCCTCTTCATCAGAGGATGTGGTTCCTTTTAGTATCTGTGTGTGTGTGTGTGTGTGTGTGGGGGGGGTATTAGATGTCAATGATGTCTTAGCATATCAATCATGAAGTGATTTCTTTCTAACTCCGACGAGCAGATGTGGTCCCTCCTCGTTCTTTCCTGTGCACGAGTGGTTATGCAACAGTAACACATTTCTAAAGAGGCACACACACACACACGCACACTTGTGCAAGTATAGATACTGTTGATGGTGTAAATGAGTGAGTGTGTGTGTGTTCTGCTCCCCCCCCCTGCCCAAATAATCAAAAGGGGCAGAAAAAGCTCTCGAAAGTCTCCTATTCATCTAAAGCACAATGGAACCCCACAGAGGTTTTCTTCCTGTTTCCCTGTCTGCCCCGCCCATCTCCCCCCCACAGAGCAGGATGGAGGGGCAGGGGGTACCCTCCCTGTCCTGCCGGCCCTGCAGCAACTTCAGCTCCCATCTGCCACCGAAACTGTCCCTCCTCCACCCCAGGGTCTATTCATCCTTCCATCACCCCCCCCCCCCCCCCCCCCCCCCCCCCCCCTTCCATCACCCCCCACCCGCCACCCCCCACCTCTAACTCTAACTCCCGCCGCAACTTTTTGCACTCTGTGACTATCCCTAACAGAAAAGACCAGTTAGACCTTGGGCTAAACAGCTCGGCCAGAAACCTTTAATAAAAATTTCAAACATCAGTAGCTTTAAATGTTTGAATTAAATTGAACATTCCCATATTTGATCACCTTTTCTATGAAAGCATTCAGACTGGTGAGGGCGAAACGAAACATTTTCAACCGGGGCCCAACAAATCGTATCAGCAACCTTGACAATAACCAGAAGAATTTTTGTATGATTTTTGAATAACATGCAACGTGAATTACCTGGGATCCTCTACAATACTGATTCAGACTTTATTATTATCCCCTGCATTTTAAATACTTCAGGAACATATCTTCTTTGCAGGAGAATATAATACCCAGATTTTAAAACTGTATTCCTCTCCGGTCTGCCAATCCTTGCTTGAAACTTTCTTCTGTTTCACTTTCTGTTTCTTTATAGTCAGCGGCCTCCTCCATTTACCTTGCTGTTTTGCCCTCCGACAGAGCCTGCCCCCCCCCCCCCCCCCCACTTCACCTTCAGATGGATAGTGTTACGCAGCGTATCCTCTCTGCTTGTTTTGTGCCACACAAATCCTCAGCAACCACCCCCGGCTGCAACTGGCACACTCGCTCGGAGTGCCACTCTTTTATCTAGTCCATAAAATGCCTGTTGGTCCCCTGAAACCCCCCACTGACCCCCAGAGCCAAGCCAGTCAGTTACGCCACGGCGAGCTGAGCAGCTGTTCCCCTCCCACCTCGTTCTCCTTTGCCGTCTCTGATGTCAAGAATTTGAGCATCATAAGCACATTTTAAATATTAACAAAGACCACTTTGCACGTATGAATAATACAGCAGAGAGGGCAGTGGCTGGCCAGCGATCCCATCCCCTGCCGCCTGACAGCCATAAAACTAATGCACTGCTCCAGGACAGAATGTAGCCTGGTCAGGTCTGCCAGCAGGATTTGCCTGAGGAACTTGTCTGGCCCATAGCCTGGCCCAGAGAGACCTGTCTGTCTGTCTGTTTATTTCTCACGGTGCCTAACCACCTGTCCACACCTCTGCAGATGCAACAGCCTGGCAGCACCTTTGTTATGACTCCATTTTTCTAATCTAATCTGACATCTCAATCTGTTAAAAGTCTGTGAAGCCAAATCTGCTTTGGTGTTTGTTTACGTTTGGCTTTGTCTTTCCATGCCTCTAAAATTCATATTTCATCTGCAAAAAAATGGAGGACTCGTCTGGCCCAACTGTGTAGCAGGAAAAGAAATATTTCAGTAGCCTCCTACCTGCACACATATAATATTAAAGACAGCAAGTCTTCTTGCAGCCGCTGCACTTATTATTATTGTTCAGGAGCCAGAGGATTCCCACACTTAACCCAAATGAGACTACACGTTCTGGAAGAGCGTCACTATTCATCCAGCTCTCTCTGGGAGTGTCTGACACGCTACGCTCCCTAACTCTGAACACTGTCTTGACTTCCAAATTCTAGTGACCATCTAACCCCCCCACCTCAACGTACACACGTCTTGTGGGGCACCCCGTCATACACACTTCCCGTATGTTGGTTCTCTGATTGTGATGAAGTCATTAATAATGACACATGCCGAGACAGCCAGTGGACAGCAGGGTACTTACTCCAGACAAGTGTTCCTGGCACTCTTGGTAATTAATGTGTACGTCAACACAGAAAGAGGAGCTCCATACTAGAAATGTGAGCTCAGCACATCTACAACACATGCAGAGACCCAGTGATGGGGGGGGGGGGGGGGGGAAGGGGGGCATACACAACGGGAAAGAAGATAAATGCAATCTGTCTGTCCCATCATGTGTTGCCTAAATATATCGCTGCCTTCCTCTCTCCCAGACAGAAACTTTACTGGGGCACACTGAGCTATTGTCCCCTGGTGTTCCCCTCCTCCCTGTTTATATCAACGTTTCTCATTTCTCATGCAGGGATTTCACAGCACCACAATTTTAATAAACGTAAGCTGCTTTTCTGCTCTGACCGTTCGGGGAATAATACATGCACAAGGACTTTGAGAGGTGCGGGTTAAAATGACGTTCCAAGAAATGGCCACAGACCTGGTCGGACTGGACTGGGGGGGGTGTCACTCAGATTACATTAAGTACAAAAAAAGTCAAATGTATTGAGGTCTTTTTGCAGAGTTTGTGTAAATTCTTGTCCACATTGTTTTTGTTCTCCGTCTGTAAACTGAGCTTAATCCACAATCCACTAAAGCCACAGATTTCTGCCATGCATTTCACTCTGATCTAGAAATGACCAGGCTGCATACCAATAGGCCACACTGTGGCAAATCATTACACTAACACAGGAGATGGGCAGCGTTACCTTGGCGCCCAGGTCCGGCTCCACCAACTGCCCTCTGTCGCCAAGTGGTTTCATCTCTGTGAGAGCCGGCTGTGGCCTTTGATGGCATTAACACCAAGCAATTCACTGATACGAGTCTGCTCTCCCCTGATCAAAGCTGCTCTGTTCAGACCAAAATGCCACGCTGAAGAAAATAATGAGTGAAAATGTATAAATGGTTTATGAGAGCCGCATTTCAAATGGATTTCTACACAAAGGCTTAAAACAAGTGTCATTGTATTTAGATGCTGGCTCTGCAAAATAAGTGTGAGAACAGTGAGAAGTACATCTTTCTCCTGGGCATCTGAAGTGCTCTGTCTTACTCCTCACAAGGCTTCACTCCTTCTGTTTTGGAGAGACCATAAGACAGGGAGCAGGACCTTGATTACTCCCTGCCCACCAGGGAGTTTGAGTTTTCCGCTCCAAGTGGAAAAGAGATCTCTGAGCTCGGGTCTAATCAAAGGCTGAGGGTTAAAAGACTGGCAGGTCAGTCAGTCACACTGAACCCCCACACTCACACGCAGGCTATAATGATGAGGACTCATGTTCAGGATTTGATGGAAACTTTAAGTTAGGTTAAAGTCTATGATTTCGTCAACTGACTTGATCTCATCAAAATTTCATGTAAGTGTTTTTTTTTGTATTTGTTTGTTTGTTTGCTTTTGGTAAATAGCTCATTGCGCCTCATGTCAAAGGTTGTGTACAGAATCTCTCACAATAATTATATATCAGGCTGATGGTCAACTGTAAACTCACCGGTGCCAGACACGACATATCCGCCGAACAGGAGGAGAAGAAGAAGAAGAGGAAGACCGAGACCTTGGTCACGCTGCTTCCGAGCAGAGAGCATCTTTTCCGGCTGCGCCGCTGCGAATCGTCTCCGGTTGTCCGCAGGGGGAAACCTGCCCAGTGGCTCTCGTCTTTATCCCCGGCAGCAAAACGAGTCCACTAACTGTTGTTGTTGTTTGCTGTGTTTTTATTTTGGTAAAGAGTTCACTCCCGGCTGCTCACGCGCACACAGGCTGCAGCGCTCAGCGCTCATCCATCCACCAGACACTTGTGAGTGAGTAAGACAGGTTTCGAGAGGCTGTAATTTCCGCCCGTAGTCAAACTTTGAAGAGGTCCGTGTCACGCCGCGCGCGCAGAATTCATCTATTCATCTGGACTATTCCCGGTGTGTTTCATTTCCAGCTTGACTGGGAGCCGCGCGCGCAAACGTGCCAAAGAAGTCACGGAAAAGTTTGACGCATCGCTGCTGTCTGTGGATTAAACTGCACGAGCGAGTCCGATCCCCAAGCAACATAACACACACACACACAGTGCCTGTCAGGTAAACGTGTCCACTGCAGGCTGGACTCCTGTGTCCCGTCTCCTCCTGGACCCCGCGCGCCCGGTCTCGCCCCAGTCCGCAAGGTGTAAACAACAACAAACAGCGCGGAGCACAACAGCAGCCTCCGGACTACGAGTCCCCGCCTGGCCAATCACACACTGTCCTCCTCCTCCTGCTCCTCACACACACAGCGCCCGCTGAACAAGTGAAGGTAAACTAGTGTGGAAAGCCAGGAGGAAATAGATGGGAGGGGAGAGACAGAAAACCCGGACCATAGACCGCCCATCACCGCTCTGGATTCACCAGGAACACCCTGTGTGTGTGTGTGTGTGTGTGTGTGTGTGTGTGTGTGTGTGTGTGTGTGTGTGTGTGTGTGCGTGTGTGTGTGTGTGTGTGTGTGTTTTCCAACACTATATTCATGTTTATTCTTAAACCTGGTGACTGTAAACGTAATAACATTTCATTTGCTGCAGCAGCACACACAGAGGCTGCGGGTGTCTATACCGAGTCTATAAAAAGGATCCCTGTCTTGGTTTGTGAGTGCATATCATTTCCTGTCAATCCATCCTCCCCGCACCCTGGATCATATTTTACTGCAGGTGGCCACAAGAGAGCAGCCTTTCATAAACGAGCCTGTCTCCGGTGAGGTTGAGGACTGGCCGGGTCCTCCGAAGCGGTCCTCATTATGAGAGTCGTTTTCCCGAACGACTGGTGGTGCTGGTGGTGTCTGATTGGCGACTGGACACCACGGGGGGCCATAATGAAGAGGTGGTCGTTACTTGGGAAGTTTGGTGCTTTGATGTTAATTTTTTTCCCCCTCTCAAAGCAGTGATTGAAGCAGGTAGGTGCAACTGATGGCTCAGTCTGATATTGTTCATCAGACCTTTTGTTTTTGAACATGGGCAGTTTCCACATATCACCTGTCATCTGAATCGGGGCCTGGATGAATGTGATGTTGCAGAAGTTCTCCTCTCCTCAGGTGACCCTGCTCTTTGTCTGTTCAGCCATGGAGAAAATCATTACTGCTGCTCACTGCTAATTTCTTCTCGCAGTTGATTGCAAACACAGTTCTGTAAGACGAGGCGAAAGGCATTTTCTGTGCGGCTATGATTTTCCCTGTAAGACGCCTACACACAGTGGATTATAGAGAGATAAATCTATGTTAATGCCGTCTGTAAATTGGCATATGACGTGCAGATGGGGGACAAATTAAAGAAGGAAAAAAAAAGTGCAGATGCTTCCATACAGCGCACGGCTGTTGATTTAAAAGGCTTGATGATGTAAGATTTCACAGCTTCACCTTCACAGTTCAACACCGGTGGGACATTTTATTTTTTTTTTTGCAACAACAGTGCACTTCATAATAATAATCATCCCTCAGTCCATCCCTCTCCAAAGACTCGGGAGGATTTATGCCAATGCGCATTGAAGCTATTTTGGAAACAATGTTGCTTTTTCCTTTGTTCCCTAGCCAATATACAATGCTTCACAAGTGGAAGATAAACAGCAAAAAAAAAACAAACAAACAAAAAAAAACATTTATTTCTATGAATACATCTCTATTGGCATTACAACGCCCTGGTTCATAATAAGTCTAACATTAATTCTTTCTGTTGCTGAGTCACATTGAGGGTCAGTGAGGGGAATCTTTATATCACATGACTTGCCACTTGAGATTGGACCAACCCTCAAATGCACAGTACTTAAGATTATATAAAATACTTAAGATTTAAACAGAGCAAGTCCAGGCAGACAGAAAGCCAGTGTGTATATGCAGTTGCTGCTGAGCCTACAGCGAGGCCTGTTTTTTTTAGATGTCACAGTATCTGGCAACAGAACAGCATCACTATACTTCTCTCAAATCCAACTTCAAAGGTCATAATCTGTCCGGACAAGTGATGACTCCCAGTGCCTCTCTGCTCTGACAACAATTACACTGTTTCCTGGAGCACAGGATACACTGTGGATTATTTATATATTCTCGGAGTCTTCATTGTGGCGAGCGAGCACGCGTGCAGGAGAGGTAGGAGGAACGTGGCAGGGAGGAGAGACACTGACGGAGACAGTGAGAGCGAGAGAGGTTATGCGTGAAATGGAGTTCGCAGGTTGTGTTTCAAACAGATTTGCTTTCTGAAGCTGCAAATGCGTTTTGTGTTTACATGTCTGTGCGTGCCGCACCTTTCCGACTGCGTTTCTCCACCATTTCAAACAAAGTCCGTTCTCTCTCTTCAAATAATAGCCCCGTGCTCAACATTAGCCTACATATCGCTGCGTATACATGACTTTATCCCTGTCATTTTCAAACCTCGTCACTTAGCAATTACTCAGAGCCTTTTGGGGGCGAGGAGCGCGTTCGACACCTCCACCTTGATGAGGTCAGACAGGATGTTAACACTTCGAAAGCTCTGATTAGACAACGTGCCCTCGCTTCCTTCCCCCTAGTACATTTACCCAATTATTACTAAGATGATGACAACGTTGAACTTGCCATAAGGTATTATTTTATTCAGCCCTTTCCTAAGACTAATTGAAGATATAAGTCAAGGGCACCCACTGGAAAAGTGGAGGGAAGCGGGGGAAACAAGAGTCATGATCAAGTGGGACGGGACTCATATGTGGTGCACCATGGAGAGGAAGAGACAAAGAGAGAGCGAGGGCTATTATTAAGGCATAATAGGTTATCCGGCGAAGACTGTTTAGCTCTGCTGACTCTTCATTGCTTTGTGTTGCAGGCCTGACATAAAAAAGATCAAGCTGCCTATCTCTGTAAAACAGAGGGGGGCTAAAAATAGGAGCCTTGCTCTAGAAGTTGCTGTGGAGATAATTGAATATTATTTTCAGGAATGATTAAGTTGACCTATCCAGCAGACTAATTATTTCTTGCAGGCCAGCGGAGAACTTGCTTAATAGATTTTGGTAGGAGTGAATAAAGCAAAATAAAACAGCCATTCGACAGGCTTTCTGCTGACCAAGAAAACGCCATCCATGGAAAAATGAATAGTATCAGTCGTTACAGCCTGTTGTGGGGGATGATCACAGGTTTATCTTGCAGTAATTTATGCCTGGTGTCTGTCTGTTAAATATAATTATCCCCAGAAATCGCAGTCTACCAGGAAGTGAGATGAGTTCTAAAAGCAACGTCCCTTTTACTCTGGATCAGTGCGTCTCAAAGTTACTATGTACATTTTATTGTACTTTACTTTGATTTACTTGTCCAATAATATATTTTTCGTACAAACATACTTCACTGTATTTGACAATTTTGCACTTTCTGCTTCGCAAAACTTATATTACAGCTATAAAATATACAATATGATAATGTGTCAGTCATGCTGGAGTACTTTTACTGACCTTGGTAAAATAATATTATAGTGGCATTGATGCCTGATTCAAATATGATCAATGAAACAATCAGAAGTTTTAAATTAAATTAAATTAAATTAAATTAAATTAAATTAAATTAAATTAAATTAAATTAAATTAAATTAAATTAAATTAAATTAAATTAAATTAAATTAAAAACTAGACAACAATGTGTGATCATGAGCAGATAGTGGTGGTACCAAAGATTTTTATTGTGTTTTGTGTGTGTGTGTGTGTGTGTGTCTGTCAGTGTGCATTGACTTCACCTGTCCTCCACCACTGTAATCCCTCGGTACACCTGGGCCTCTGGGCTTCAGGGCTTTTAGCAGATTGCATGTGTCAGACTTAGAACAATTACGCTGATTGTTGCCCTAGAAACCTGCTCACCCTCCACTGCTGATGAGGTGAGGTGGAGGGTTAATAAAATTAAAGGTGACAGAAAACGTGTGAAATGTAAAAACATGTCCGCAAGCTGATTTCAGTATGCATCTAGCAGCGCTACTACAATGGTTGTCACAAACAGACCTGTTTGTGTTTGTGTTTTGTTACTTTCACATTAATTCCACAGTTGTCCATCAAGATTAATAAAACCTTAAATGTAGACGTCAAGTGAAGACCATAAAACCATATTGCGTAGTTCATCATAATTCATTAGCCACAAACATCATACCACAGTTGATATCATCGTTCTGCTGGATTTACCTTCATGTTACCTGCAAATTATGTCTGGTATTCAGAGGAGGCTTAATGCTAATTATATCACGTATAATGGCCATGATCAGACTGAAGTCTCCTCTCAGCCCTGCACAGGGATCATTTATAAACAGCACACTGAAGAGCAACATGATGGCTGTTAGTGCTGAATATACTGGCAAGCGTGCAGACAGAGAGACAGTTTCATGTCTCCACTCTGTTATGAACACACTGAGACACGTCTGCAGACAGAAAGTGAGCGATGCAGGCTGAACACCACAAATCAACATGAAACTCACACTGATTCCGACAGTTACAGATCAAATCCATTGTTGAGACACACAAGGGGAAGAAAAGTGCCTGAGATTACATAAGTGTTTATAATAGTGTGGGCTGTTAGAAACACAGAAAGGGAACGATGTGTGTAAACGGAAGTGTTATTAGGTGGTGAGACTTGGAGCCGCAGTGAAGAGCGGGTGTAAACACTAATTAAACATCACATCTGTTGGAGGTAGAGACACTGGCAGCTATGGAGCTGATGATCAGATCATCAGCTATTAGACACCACAATGTTACTGTCATTTTATATCAAGCAAATCACATTTAGTAGATTGTTCAGGGGGGGGAAAGACATCAGCGCGCTGTCTTGCCTCCAGTCAGCTTCACACGTGGGAGTTTCCTTCTCACTGTGGGCCTCTGTCAGTTTATTATTCCTGATATGAACTATAAACCTACATTTTGTTTTTGATGAGGGGCGTCAGGGCATTGTTGAGTGATGATATTTCACGGGGGAAACATTATGTACACTTCATATTATTGGTTGCTCAGCACATTGGCTATGCTGGTCGAGTCCGGACTTCTGAGCAACGTTATAGCTTCATTTCTGTATGTGCTTGTGTGCATGTGTGGGTGTGAACAAGTGTGTGGGTGTGTGTTTACGTGTCTAGATTAATGACTGCTGGCACAGGAAATGCCACCAACGAGCGTTGTACACAAACACCTTCTAGTTGTGTGGCGATACGGGGAAGTGCCTCGGGGTGGAAACATGACTTTTGCTGTCCTCTGTTACTCCCTCCATCCCTCCCTCTCTTCATCATCCATTGCTGCTGTTCACCTGTGCCACCTCACTAATGATTGCTCAGCGGCTGCGAGTCTGCCATGCATCAATTACCAGGCGTTCCAGAGAGGCGGCGAAAGAGAGGAGCAGAGAGGGAGAGAGAGAAGGGGGTCGAAACGCAAGAACTTCCCTATTCATGCAGATGGGAAGACTGAAATGAAAGGGTGCAACAGTGATAAGCCGAAGGAGAGAATGAGAATAAGGAAAGGAAGTGAAGTGAAGCGCAGACACTACAAGACGAGCGTGTGCAGCAGAGGAGTGCGAAGGGAGAAGGTGAGAATAGGCTGCAGGGGACCAGGAGGCCCATTTTATTAATCACAGCCTCGATCTGGTGGGAAACACAGACAGCTCGATGGAAATAAGACTCAAGAGTTGCCGTCACTGCACTTCTGCCTGCCACAGAGAATGGGTGGAGACTGAGGCAACACACTCCCCTGGAAACAAAGAAATACTCTCTTGGTATTACATGTGTCAATTGTGAATAACTTAATTGCAAAAGCGTCTGATCATTAGTAAGACTGAGCAGAATCTAGTTATCGGGCTACATAAGAACTGTGCAACGTGTTCGATTGGAGGTTTGAGATGGTAATGTTATATAGTACAAACTGCCTAATGGTACATTTCAGCTTAAGATATCACTCATCAAGGTATCTTTGTGAATTTGAACTGACACATTTGAGTTAGTTGTCATCTCCTCATGTACCAGCACAATGAATTGATAATTCCCTGATGTGTTGTTTTGGTCACTACCTGGACAGCACTCAGTGACAACCCAATGCAACAGGGCACAACAGTGTACCTTATATAGTACACGTTCAGCAAGTGCAAAGAATCCAATACTGTTATTTACCACTTCAGGCACAAAGACAGCAAAAAGTCAACAAAACCAAGTGCCATCTTCTCTAACATTCCTCATGTAAGCTGAATGCACGCTATTATTAGACGTCTGACTAGAGGGGCAATCAATTTGTTAATAATAGTTTGGATTTCTGCAGGCAGGCGATGGATAAGACAGGAGCTGACCCCGCAGTATGGCCAGTTGGTGGTCATCTTATTAGCCTATAAAAAGCTCAGGTGTGGGCGTGCTTTGTTTGCCTGGATGTGCTCTCATCATACCAATATCACCTCATATCTAGAGGAGCGAGCCAACCCTGACAGGGCGAGAGAGAAAGTGAGAAGCAGGGAAATAGGTGGCAAAAAAAAAAAAAAAAAAAAAAAAGCAGACCAAAAATAATAGCACTTTTCCTGTCCTAAAAACCTCTGATGAATATGACTGCACTCAGCAACAATATTACAATAGTGTCTGTCAGTCTGAGTTAATAGAAAGTCTGTGCTGACTGTTATTTGCACTATTGGTTATTTATCACCATCCTAATTATTTGTTGTATATACTTCTTTATATTGTTTTTCTTTTTATATTCTGATATTGTTAATCATTTTTTTTATTTTTTATTTTTATTTTATGTTTTTATATTGCTTGTAAGATTGGTTCCATGCCCTGCTGTTGCTGCACTGTAATTTCCCAATTTGGGATCAATAAAGTAAATCTATCTATCTATCTATCTATCTATCTATCTATGAACAGTGCACTCGCAGCATTTGGCCTGGAACCTGGGTAAATCAGTGTACTGGCAGCGTGTCGGAGGAACCAGCAGGTTTAGGCAGACAAACCTAAACCTTATCTGGTTTCCATGCAGAAGTTTCTCTTTGACCTTTGAGGTCTGAAAGCTGAGGTACTTTTCATTTTAAAGGATGCAAATCTTTTTGTGGTGCAGTCAAATTCATGCAAAGCAGTCAGTTGAGGCTGAGCCTGCAGAAGTGGTAGATTACGCAGCATGGAATAAGGTCACATTGTCGGGACGATAAGTTGTTTCTTTGTAAACAACCAAAAGACAAAACATGGAGGGTGTTTTTTTTTTAAGCTCCTGTTAAGGTCGTCCCACAAGTGATTTGACTGAAATATCAAAGCCTGGAGGTGTAAATGAGACACAAGGAACAAAGCAGGCAAAAAAATGGTCAATAGATTAGATGATGCATGTGGCACAATCGATTTATTGACAATAAACAACAAAATCAAAGCACTCCTTGTGCCACAAGAACACTAAAAATGTCTTTTTTTCTTCAAAACGTCGTCAAATTAATTATAAATATTTTGCTTGTATTGCTTTCGGTCTCAGTAAATTCCCTCTAAAGACTCAGCGTAGGAGTGGAGACAGACAAGTGTAGGAAAAGGGCAAGAGCATACAGTAAGGTAGGTCATAACCCAAGATGCAATTAACGGGCAAGTATCACTCCTGCTTATATGGAACAGACAGAGGTTGGAAAGGTGAACATATGATGCTGGTGATGACACCTGGTCCCCTCATCCTCGACATGATTGTCATGAAGGATCACAAGTCAGAGGGTATTAGTTGGGTAAGAAAAAATAAATCTGTGAATTCTGACCCCTTTTGCGGTGCAGTCTTACAAAAGTTCAACAAAACAGAGTTCCAGACAGTGCTGCAATAATGTGACGAGCACCGGGGAGCTTGAAGCCTGAGACCTGTCGTCCTTTTCCTGTCTGATTTCCTGCGTCGGGTTTTTAAAGCACCTCCTTCTGCGACTCAAAGAGACAAAGGAACAAGCGCACAACTAACACTGTGAGTAAGTGTTCTCCCGGGCTGGTACGTTCCCTTTGGAGGTTACACCGCAGCCTTTCATCTCCGCTCTCCTCTGTATCTATCCTCTCATCTCTCTGCTTTATATGTTCTGCTCTCCGAGCAGAGTTCAAACACTGGGGACCAGTTTAAATACCGGAGGTTCCCACTGCAGTGCTTTGGTGAACTAGAGCGTATAGTGAAACATAAAAAGCTCAGACTTTTACTCATCCGCCCGCCCTGTGCCCATTTTTTAAATGTTATCTTCACATTTATAACAACTGTCTTTGTGTGTGTGTGTGTGTGTGTGTGTGTTTTTTTAAATTAAAGCACATTAAAGGCAGCAATTACGATAAGTGGTAGGTGTCAGGATGACATGACTGTAGACTGGGCAAGTGCTGGTTGGATGTAAAAGGACACAAATGCTGAATTCCAGAACATGATATTCCGGCACTATGTGATGCAGTTCTCCAAATATGCCGATGAATAAATCAATACTGAAAATAAATAAATGAAAGGCAGGTGGATGCATCTGGATCGATGGACTTGCAGGTGACTGATAGGAAATATGTGTGCGCGTGTGTGTGTTTACATCGTTTGCATTGGAAGCGCTGCACACGTGCACATGAGACTGTGGCAGTCTTTGTTGTTGTTGCACATCCTATGGCTACCGAGCTCTTGTTTGCCGTCGAGGCGTCTACAGCGAGTATATTTCAGGAGAACAGGGGGAGCACTGCGCTGCACGCAGACCCTCAACTCCATCAATAAAGAGGAAGGCAGACAGGCAGAGAAACAGCAGTAAAACAGAAAACCCCGGTGGCAACGAGGAGCACCTCCGACAAGAAGGGCTTTTCACTTTCCATATTGTGAAGAAAGTGAAACACCTGCTTAATAAATGATTTCACCATTAATGGGACACTACCATATTAATCTCATGCTTCTACAAATACAATTATACGGATTAGGTAAAAAGACGCAATCTGCTGTTCACTCCTCATTACTCTGGCGATTAATCCACACAGATTACTACATTTTAATTAACATAATGAAATACTCAAACTATCCCTTCTGCCAGCTGTGAGGGTGATCCTTGGTTTTGTTTGTCCTGAAGGCAATATTGTTCTTCGTGCAATCTCTCTCTCTCTCTCTCTCTGTGTGTGTGTGTGTGTGTGCGTGTGTGTGTTCTACCTGCATGACAAGGACAGTCTGCTGGTTGAAATTAGATTACACGATCACAAACGTACCAATCGGAGCTCATACATATTTCATTCCTTTGCCTGGCTTTCATAATTACTTAATTAATTCCCATCTCTAACTAGTACAGGCCAGCGCTAATCCCCCAGCCTCCCCTGGGGCTTCCCGGGACTGCTATACATGCCCTGTCCCAGGATGCAGTACAGCAGGATAGAGTGAGGCATCCTGAGCAGTTGCAGTTCACTACCACCACAAAGCTAAGTTCTCCTCGTTCTCCCCTTTTTGTTTTGTCAGCGTCTGTTGGGATTTAGGATTCATACTTCCCAGTATAACTGTCAGCTGGAGGGTTTGCAAAGGCAAAGTGTTTCCATCCCACTGTGAGACACATCCAGAGCCTCCTGCCATTTCTTCTGAGAACACAGAGAACGAAACACTGTTTTCACACACTGCAAAAAGGGGACCAACCTACTTGCATGCTGTTACATGCAACCTGCGCTCAGCCTGTTTTCACTGCTTCTTTATCTCTTTTTCTTTCCAGACCAACGCAACACCATTTTTATTCATTGTGAACTGGAGGCAAAAAAAAAAAAAAAAAAAAAGCTTTTCTAACGCTCTCCCTCAGAGTTATTTATACGAGCGAGGCTCAACAATCCAGCACGGACAAATTTTAATTCCTGGTTTGTTCGTAGTTGTTGTTTTGTTATTAACTCCATCCACTTATGTTGAAGGAAATAATGACTTTCAATTCCATCAGAGCCTTACGATAATTAAGCAGAATTCAATGAGTCTACCTGTGGGGAAGGGGAAAAACAGGGCTTTACAGGAAAACAACAGTCACATTAGCAGTCATGTCTAATGCGAGCACTCATAAGCTGCTCAGCTTTAATTCCCTTTGGCTTTTAAAGGAAAGTCAAACGAACCAGTCACGAGATTCCTGTTGGACCAGGAGCTGCTTAATCACTGATGAATGAATCTAAGGAAACATAACAACACTTATTTAATTACACCTCCACAGCCTCTCTGCTAAGGCAAATAACATTTATTACTGGAATAACGTTGACCCAGTATGCGTGAGAGCGCGGCCTCTCTCCCCTTGTTCCCATATGAAAAATGTCCTGTCATTCGCAAGGCCCATGATTAGTAATTATCTGTAGAGTCAAATTATTTTCTTTTTGAGCTCTTAACAAATTAATTACATGTCCACTGAGGTATGAATTCACCACAGTTGAGGCCGCGTGTCAGCGCCGCAGACGGACTGGTCACATGCTGCCTTTGTGCTGCCGCTGTGCTGCCGCTGTGCTGCATGTCCCCACAGTGGGACACAGTGGGACTCTGGCGACAGACAGTTTCCACAGAGAAAGCGTGACAGGAAGGAGAAACAGCAAGAGACCGGGGAGAGATTTAAAACACTCCAATCAATCAGTGATTTGACTCTGGGCTAAATCCATGTTGATAATTAGCCAATCAGAGCAGGTTGGACTGGTGGGAGCTGGCAAGGCAGGTGCCTAGAGGGCCCCGTGGGACCTGAACTGTCTCTTCCCTTCATTAACTCTCCCGTCCTCTCCCCTTGTCCGTCTGATCCTGGGCTGCTGGGTAATTCAGTCTTTGGTCTCTGAGGTGACCCCACGCCGCAGGGCTGAGGGAGCTGAGGATACAACACTTCTTTTTAACCTCTCTCTGACTCCATTTCTCTTTTTCCGGGACCACTACTCCTGCCTGTTGTTAGCTCTTTGTTACCAGGGTTGCGCTCAGATGGTCTAAATACCATGACCTTTTTATATTTCTTTCTGACCTTCCACTCGGTCTTTAGACGTGAGGGTCAAAAAAAAAAAGAAGATTGTAGCTCTTCTCTTTGATATTAGCTTTTTTCCCCCTCTGCCCTCTTCTCTGTCTGCCTGTGCAGAAATGCAATTTCCGAAGAGTGTATCCGTGAGAATATATCTGACCATTCAGTATCTGTAATTTGTAAATTCAGATCGGCCTGCCACGCTTCTCTCAATGCATCAAGAGATGCCGTCTGAAAAGCTGAGAGTTTCGTGTACAAAATGGATATTATGCCTTTGTTAGAGGGAACTGTCGGGAATAGAGTATCCATGGGCTGTTTTTCAGGGATTGCAGGAAATGATTTAGTTTTGTTGCGAATCCAATCTCGGGCCTGTAGAAATCTTAAAAAATGTGATTTCGGTAGATCAAACTTAGCTCTGAGCTGGTCGAATGAAGCAAAAATATCTGCTATGTAGAGATCTTTAAATGAGACAATACCTTTCTCATGCCAAATCAAGAAAGAATCATGTACAACACTTCTTTTTAACCTCTCTCTGACTCCATTTCTCTTTTTCCGGGACCACTACTCCTGCCTGTTGTTAGCTCTTTGTTACCAGGGTTGCGCTCAGATGGTCTAAATACCATGACCTTTTTATATTTCTTTCTGACCTTCCACTCGGTCTTTAGACGTGAGGGTCAAAAAAAAAAAAGAAGATTGTAGCTCTTCTCTTTGATATTGGCTTTTTTCCCCCATCTGCCCTCTTCTCTGTCTGCCTGTGCAGAAATGCAATTTCCTCCCCTCTCACTGTTTGGAGCTCTTTATGGGCTCTTTATTGCCGTTTTTAGCTGATTGCTCATATTTATTTACAACAAATGCAGTTATGAGGTAGGGATTTGAATGCAGTGGGCATATAAATGCAACACTCATCTCCTGTTAGCTCATTAAAATGTATTGCACAGCTTTCGTCTAAACAGTTTTTTCCCCCCCCTTTTGTCTTCCTGACTGCAATTTTGCATCTCCGAGGAGCCTCTGTCAGATTGAGGTTGTCAGATACAGCAGCTCCGCTCCGCAAAAACACGGCTGGAACACGAAAGGCCTTTAAAGATGAGATACTCTCTTTACTATGTGTCGAAAAAACGAGTCGTCACAATGTGCAACTTTAATAAGGGATGTGCAGAGATCCTTGTCATACAGAAATTCACCCACCCACGCATGCACGCACACATGCACACACAGCAATCAGTATGATTTCACATTATGGTTTTGCATATCACCATTAAAGCTGAGTTACAATGTGATTATTGCCTGTGACAAATGAACAGGTCATATTCAAACTATTAAACAGCTCATAGCTTTTGATAGGAGACACATATGATCAGTTAAGGTGCTTCAAGCAGAGAAATGCAGTCAGTCTGTCTCTCTGTCTATTTTCCCCTCCATCTCTTGCTGTGACAACACAGATAGTGTCGATATATTTGTAGGTGCATTTACACGTTTTGAATTATGTTATTCTTGGGTAGAAAGGGGGGAAAATGCAAAACAAAACATCACCAATTGTTTTCTTAAATGCGGATACAAATGTCTGTGAGTGTGTGCAAAAACACAAACACCCACCATTACATGACCAGTCAGAAGATGTTTTTCAAAAGTATGATAATCTGTAGGTATTGTAGTGCCACAAAACACAAAATCAATTAAAGCTATAATGCTATAATTCAAACACATGCACATTATTGCTTTTAGCTGTAAAAGCAGCTCCTGATGGAGGACTGTGCATGCCAGAGCTGCAATATGCAAGTGCCTCTTATATATAAAATATATACAGTATATCTATATTGATCAGAACTATACAGGGGGTCCTTGAGTTACGACGGTCGCGAGTTACGTTGTTTTCGTGGTTACGACACATCTCCCGTGAACTTCCTTGTTTCGGCTTAAGCGGTTCGCCCCGTAAATATGTACAGACTTGGCACGGGAACTAGCTGGTGAGCGCTCTCTCTGTCTCTCAGCGTGCCTGCCGTCTCTCCAACACCTCCACAGCAGCGGCAGCTGGTAAGGAGATGCACACGGACACAGATGCGTTCGGGATCGTGGCAATACCGTAGGTTTATTCACAACACAGGGTCTACACGGTTGATATCAGAAATCTAAAGGACCCCTGTATATACTCATATGAATGCAGGTGAGATGACACAAAGAGTGTGACTTGTACCCAGAAAACATGCACACACACATGCTCTGTTTGACACACACACTCAATGATGACAGGTGCACTGCACTTCACTGAGCAGCTTTGGCTACTGACAGTTTGTGGCAGGTGAGCAGGTCTAAGCAAAGCGTTGACTGTCACCTTTAATCTCGCAAATCCTCACGCGCGCACACACACACACACACACACACACACACACACACACACACACACACACACACACACACACACACACACTGGCAGTATTTTTTTTCTGCTCCACCCCCAGTATGTCTGATTGTTATCCTGTCTGCTGGGGACTGGGACTGGGACTGGGACTGGGACTGGGACTGGGACTGGGACTGGGACTAGGACTGGGACTGGGACTGGGACTGGGAGGACCCCTGGTGGAACCATAGTAGTGCAAGTGACTAAACCGATCTACCTCTCTCTGGAGACTTTCTCCTTCCCCAGTGAATACGCAACCAAAGTGCCCCCATCTCACCCAGGCCAGGCCCAGGCCGGCTGCTGCAGGGTGTGCCTTAATGATTTCCTCTCGCCTTCCCTTCTCTGCATTTAGGTGCGGCAGCCATCTGAAAGGAGGTGGTGGGGCTGGAGGGGCGCTGAGAATTAGCATATCAGGGGTACAGATTAGCATGGTTTGTACGTGTACTGACAGACGGTGGCAATCAGGAAAAGAAGAACCCCTCTTTCCCCCGGCCCCCAGCCTGATCTCTATGCCGTTTAATAGAGGGAGTTTAAAAGAAACACAGATAGAGATGCGTGGCTTCTTTCAGTTTTAGGCACAATAGTTAGAGATAAATGTGACGAGAATGCCAATCTTTTTGCAGCAAGCAGCGAGCCCCCTGCTGGTTTGGTGGGTTTTGGCGCTTGTCCAGCTGATCCAGCAATGCCCACTGGCAGCCAGTGAGAGGCCCAGGCTCGGTGTCAGATGAGAGGCTGACCGCCAATGCCCTGTCTGTGCCGCAGGACCAAAGAGTTCCTTACCCCCATGGATTTTTCATTTGTGGATCTTACAGAATCGATGTTCTGTTTTTGACTTCCCAGACAGGGAGCATGGATCAGCATTTTCTTTCACCACTCCATATCTCTTCATGTTTCTGTCTGTGTGTGTGTGTGTGCACCTGTGTGTTTATGTGTTGTCTTATTGTCCTTAACCTTTCCCCACTCTCTCTGCCCTTTGAAAACCACATCCCCTTTTGCCATTGCGTTTGTCTCCCTCCTCCTCATCAGCCTTCTTGTTTACAGACGACTGTACATATGACTGCGACTGTACAAACGGTATCAGTTGTTTTTCTTACAGTTTTCTATTTGGCAAAACCAGCAGGGCATTTAAACACAGAGGTGTTTATTTATATAGACACATGTCTGTCTCTGGAGCCTTTCTCAGCCAATCAAAAGTCCACACGCAGCAGAGGGACAAGGTGAACATTCACAGAAAGCTGGAGAAAGTAGGACAGAAGTCCCACTTTGACAGACTCAATTGTTTGAACCACTCTTTAAAGCACAGTGTGGGGCACTTACACAGCTCTGACTCCCCAGCTGCTCTCAGTTCGATCCTGCAGTTTGGTAACAGGTATTTTTTTCATCACTGCCTTGATGGCCACACTACCTGGGTCACCTGGGTATTTTCGTCTGTGATCATGTGGTAAAAGCTGTCAAATTATTCTGTGCCATAAAGGCGTGTGCTAATATTCACATTACAGACTTTGGTTTTTGATCACCAGCTGTGCGGTGTGGGTAGAGTAGATGTTGTCATGACCCACAGCGATGGTTCTTTGGTTAGGTCCTCAGTGGACTGCTGGTAGTATCCTCTGACAAATAGATTCTGTGCAGTCATGCTACGTTAACCACTGGCCATCCGTCATCAAGCTGCACAGTCTACTTCACAGAATGACTGTATATAAAGATGGACGACATGGCAGCTAAGCCGGAACATAGTGGTTGTGCCCTGGTGGAAGGATGAAGTATAGTTCACAAATAGCTACCCCTCCCCATGCAAACGGATGGGCTTTAAAAGTCACATTCAAACAACGCAGGGCTTATTACCTCAGAGATATACAGTAAGTTCTTTGGTAATTACAGTGGAAAGTAAAGGCTTGATTTAACAACTGCAACATCTATTGCTACCCAACATTCTGTCCTCCTTAAAATGCACATGTAGGTCAAAAACACAATGCATCCCACATAGAAAGCGGTTTTATAATCTAATATACAGCTGTGACGGTGCATTACTTTCTATGAAACTCCTGGGCGGTCACTGTTGCCAAAGTTGCACCTCAATATGACAACGGCTGTGTAACAAGGAGTCTAGCTGAGCCCGGCTACCTTAAGGGCTTCACTGCACACAATGTAAATGATTCCTCTCCTGTGCGCCCAGAACTGCTCCCTCAGTTCTGCTGTCCGGTGGACCATTGGCAACACATAATGAGCCATATTTTACGCTTCCACCGAGGCAGCGCGGAGAAGTAAAAAAGTAAAGCTTGACAAAACTGCCTTTAAAACACGTGGCGCCACTAGAAGTTGCTGCTACTGCTGCATCTCCATCTCCACACAGATGGCGTCCAAGCACAATATGGAAAACATAATTGCATTTTCACCAGTCTCGGACAAACAGTCCCCGCAGACATTTGGGTCAGTTAATTGGAATTTCACTTAGTGCCAAAGAACCATCAAATAAGGCGCTGGGTTTACACTGGCCACTGTTCATATTGTGTAGCGTTAGGAATTGAAAACCTCCCACACTGCTTTAATCAGTCTCGAGACTGTGGTGGAGAACAGTGTTTGCCAACGCAGCAGACAAGTGTTGGAGAAGTTGTTAAATAAATGTAATGAATAAAGAACACTGTCTATTTCAATGAAGATGATAAATATGTATTAACGGAAACTTTTCACAACCTCTTATCACAATCTGTTGTCACTGAATTTTGCAGCGTGTGAGGTTTAATTGCAATTGTAACCTTTTGAATGCTGCAGTAGAAAACCACTGGAAAGCTAAGAAAACGGGGGAATGGGGGAGGGGGGGGTGAAGCTGGAGCACATTCATCCATCCCGACCTGAGGGAGGTCGCGTTTGTCGGCCGCATTAATGAGAGGAAGATATACAGACTGGATGGCACTGGGTGACTTCATGCAGCCGTACTGTGTTTGGACTACACTGGTAATGTTTTCAAATACATTACCATGTGCACTCGGGTGATATGCTGGTTGTTCTACTTCTTCCCTTTTTCATATTTCCGTTGAGCATCTGGTCGGGATGTGCATGTACTGTATTTGTCTCTCCCTAAGGTGAGGCCTCTCCCACAAAGTGCACTTCAAATCACGCTCCACACCTTGCAACAAACACTCGTCCTGATCATTTGCACTTCTCCGGTGAACATTTCGGGGGGGTGAAGCTGGAGCACATTCATGTGCACTCGGGTGATATGCTGGTTGTTCTACTTCTTCCCTTTTTCATATTTCCGTTGAGCATCTGGTCGGGATGTGCATGTACTGTATTTGTCTCTCCCTAAGGTGAGGCCTCTCCCACAAAGTGCACTTCAAATCACGCTCCACACCTTGCAACAAACACTCGTCCTGATCATTTGCACTTCTCCGGTGAACATTTCGTCATGCAGTGTTGTCATGTCCCCGCCGTTATAGGCTACAGCCAGAATGTATCAGTGTCCAGCGTTATTTCCGAGACTCCCTACACCGTTGTCAGGGGAAACGTTAAGAACGCTGCTGTGCAGGTCTGGCTTCACCTCCTCACTCTGCCTCCTCCAACACATATTAAATCCCACCCACTCCCTTAGAAAGCCAAGAGGCCATAAAAAGCACTGCGAGTGAGAGGAAAGGAGGAATCATTACGTGCAATTTATAAACCATTAAGAGCTGTATTAAAAAGGCTGCAATCTAATTCGCCCAGCGGTGGGCTCTGGCAATGAGGGGAGCTGAGGGGGAGAGGAGAGTTCATTTCAGGGGTGTGTTTTTGGCCACTCGGAGAATGTGTGATGTTAATAGGGTCCAGGGGTTCACCTCTAGCCGAGGGAGGCTGCTATGCACTGATACCCAAGTCAGCAGTGGGAGGAGTGAGGGAGAACAGACAGGAGGAAGAGAGCTGAACAGATACGGTACTGCTCACCTATCCCATCTATGTGCTTTTAACATGGTGTGCTACGAATACAATAGCAGACATTTTCCTTCGGCACAACACAGACTGCCTGGTGCGTCTATTATTCCAGAGTTATGTTGAAACACACAGCTTCATTCAAATATGTAAGAAAAAAAACGACACGCTCAGAAGGAATTCAAAAGAAGTAACATTTGGTCAAATGACCAAAAATAATGATAATAATGATTAGTAAATGCGTTCAACATAAACATTATATACATTAATATTATATGGATTGAATAAAATGAATGTTTATTTCTAATTAACTTCTCATTCAGATCACTTAAGTGCTTAAACGTGAGCTACTTTAATAAACAGAGTTCACGCGGCGATTTCAATCAGGTTTTAAAGAAACAGAACTACTGTATTTGATTAGAAGACTTTCCAACAGGAAAAGTCCTTGAGGTTGAAAACTCTCTCATTTTGTAGTTTGAAGAGAACAGACTTAATGTTAAGAAGTCGCTATTGAATTCATTCTCTACCCATATAAACTTGGAACTTAAAGCATCGTTGTTCAACTTTTGCTGAGCAGCAGCTTCTCCTGCAGCCGAAAGAGGCTGTTAAATCTGTTAATTTCAAGTCGGAGCAGTTAAGTCGTTTTCATGTGCAAGAAAACAAAAGCCATCAATCTCTGGAACAGAGCTCTGACTGCATAGTCCTACTCAGCGAACTGAAACACAGCCAAATGTTCTATGTCCCTCATGATCCCAGCCTCAGCTTCCTGAATCCGCAGTGTTGTCAGTATGACAACAATGTTCAACTCTTTTATTTATATTTCTAAACGCTTCTAAAATGCAGAATAAGAAAGATAAACATTGTTTTTAAATGGCATCTCAGTCTTTTTAACAGATCTACTGTTCAGCATTGCTGTTGCTGGATATTATTAAGTTATGCGCTTCTCTCAGAGTTTGCACCCTATTACCATAATTACATTGTGCAAACATTCAACCGATTACTAGTCAGTGCACCAATAGCAGCGGCGTTGCTTGAATGAAACTGAAATTGCAAACAGCGTGGCACGATGTTCTTGTGCTATCTGAGAGGATGTAAGAGAAAACAAGCATGTAATGACAACACAAATATTACTCTCTTAATTTACACAATTTGTAAATTTAAGTTCACTTTCTGCCATGAATACACAAGTTAACATAAGCTGAAAAATAGCAGCCGATTTGACTGTTATCTTAACCTGAATGTGTGAGTAGTAATATTGTAGAATTGCATGTTTGTGTGACAAATTATCATTAGGCTTTATGTTGTTATATAAGATAACTGATGCCACTCATGTATATGTCTATGAAGTATGACGTCACCAATAAGCTCAGCTTCAGTTATTGGTAAGAAGCAAAAGACTCAGACTCAGCAAAAATCAGCAAGTTAAGTCAACATGGTTGTCAACGTTTAATATTCAAGAGTTTGAATATGAAGTAGTAAAGTAAGAAAAACCCCGTCCATAAAATGTAGGATTTGAATTTGTAATACCTGGTGCTACAGGAATAATATTTCAGCATTGAGTTCTGGAGCACAGCTCTGTTGAGAGTGTGTGACTAGAAATCTTTTCAACTTTCTTGACCCAGTTTGAGTTTGGTCAAGTTAAAAGCCTAAGAGAAGTTTAAGAAAGTTCACACATACAAAATCCCTCTTTTACTGTGAGATGTTGCTGGTTGTTGGTTGTTGGTTTGTAAATGTGTACATGAAACTATCTATCTACACATTCCTGGTTTTAATTGCCTATTTCCATGTTGTGATTTCAGTGGCCTTGAGATACATTTGTGTTTCGGTCTAACAAATGCAGACTTACTAGTTCTGCTTATATCACTGCAGTGTTGATATAATATAATGGGACCGCTATAGACATGCCTATATTGTCTTTGTAGGGAGAAGGTCAAGAGGGTCAATAACTGTGGCGTTGAGAGCGTCTGCCCGGAGCCCGAGGCCCTCCCTCACCATATCACAACAACACCACAGTCAATACACTCCAAATTGAGCCCTCATGCAGAACACTGCACAGATCGATATTCTTAAAAAGGTTACACATCAAACTATTAAATACTTCATTGATCCATATACGATATGTAGTGCTTACATAGAAATCCATGGATATGTTATTCTCGTCCTATGGCAGAGGAGAAGACTCTCATTATTTTGATTTACCAAAGTATCACATGGCATGAGAAGGTGTGGGAGGGAAGCAAGTCATTCTCATTCAGCTGGCAGCATGCCTGGAAAACCGTCGCTTTCTCATTTAAGAACATCCTGTCAAACACGTCGCCAAAATAATGACAAGTTAACATTTTCGCCACTTTGTTTGACGTGCTCTTCTTTCCCATACACAAACAGGCAGAGGGAAGGTAACATTTAAACAGGACTACATATAACTCAGCCCCTACATAAGCTTTGTTAAGTGTATCTCAGAAAACAGCGCAAACATCCTATTTTCAACCTATTTATCTCTTTTCTTACAGCTGTCAGCGTTCGGGGAGAAAGCTTCCCGAGCTGAGACGCGGAATCTCTCTCATCAAACCCAGCTATCTCCAAACCTAATATTAACTTCTTTTTCACAGGATAGCCGCGTGCCATTCAAGTGAACAGAGCACATGCCGGCCCCAGCATCACTTCAATGTACAATGAACCTGTCAAAACGGCAAATGGGGACTCAAAAACAACAGCAGGTGTTGCCGAGGATGGAGAGTTTGGTTTGCCAGGTTTGAATCTGGCAAACGGTAGAGAAGGGGGAATGTGGGTGGAGGAAAGGGTGACCAAGATAGATGGATGGAATAACACTGAGTATCAAGGTTAACGGTACGGAGGCACCGAGGAAAATGAAAGTTGAGGTCCAATTCAAGAATCAGGCTGGCAGCTGGCAGCTACACAAGTACCCCAGTTAAGTGTTGCCTAGAATAAAATATGGCTTCATGATAATACGTAGGTGCAGAAAATAGGAATTGAACCAGAGAAAGGACCCATCTGTCAGAATTGAGAAGCCCTTGCTCCACAGAACTACACGCGGTGAATAGGACGACTGTGAGCGGCAGGTAGAGGTTTGATGGTGTTTTTGACAGCGTGTTGTTCACTGTACATGTGATGGCAGGAGAGGTGAATAGGGACGTCAGAGGAGGGAGCAGGACTGGATGCAGCAAAGTGCAGAGAAGGCGCGGAGCCATAAGTGACCAGAGGCAGTTATGAATGCACAGTCAATAGAGAGACGGAGAACAGGCGGGAGAGGAAAAATCGAAAAGGACACAGGAGAGCAGGAGAGAGTGAGTGGGGCAGAGGGAAAAGGGGGAGCGACAGTGAAGAATGACGGCAGTTAAAGATATCTGCCGAGCGATCTGTTATTACAGAAGGGGCGAGACAAACAGCGTCTTTCTCTTTTTTTTGCGGCGAAATAAAGACACTCATCAATTCCGATCGGCAGGGTTCCCTGGACCTCACCTTTTCTCTGTCAGACAGCGGCGGAGGCATGTTCCGCCTTCCTCCTGTCCATTCATCACACAGAGGAAGAAGACACCCCCAACGTCAGGGGCATCCTGGGTAATCTTGCGTGGCCGGAAACGTGGCAATAGTGAGCGGATGTCGGCGGGACCCTTTGTTATTTACTGCTCACTTAGCCCCTCTGCACCCCGACACACACACAATTTATGAGGACAATCGTTGGGCCCGCCGCGCTCCATTGGAGCTCTCCCTGATGGATGTTCATGGAGGCGGGAGAGGAGAGAGAGTGAAAGGGGGTGGGGGGTGGGGCAAGGATTGAGGTCGCCGTCTTACAGTTTTCATTACTGTAAATTAAACCACTCATCGAGCTTCGTGGAAGAAAAAGACATTTAAGAACCCCAAATAATAAAGATCATTTCGTTGTAGTAACGGGACATGTGATGTGAAAACATCATCTAAGATATATATTTATGTATAAATAAGCACGGCGGTTTGGCAGGTTGACTATTTCCGAGGGTGTGTGGTCCCATCTTGTGCCAGGAGTGATGGGAAGTGAGCTACGTGCTCGTACGTCTTGTGAAATGCCACTGATGCACCAAATGTCACCAGAATGTCAGCAGTTCCACTCTCTGTGTTTTCAGCCTTTATTTTGCTGCAGATACCCCCTGTTCTATCTCTCCTCACCCCCTCACCCAGACTTTACCTCCGCCCCCCGTGTGCTTTTTCTAAGGCGGCCGACACACTGTACAGTGTGAGTGTTCGATCATAACACCAATCCATTAGAATAATCACAGATAACAAGTCCGTATGTGATGTGAAAACGTCATCTAAGATATATATATATATATATATATATATATGTATAAATAAGCACGGCGGTTTGGCAGGTTGACTATTTCCGAGGGTGTGTGGTCCCATCTCGTGCCAGGAGTGATGGGGAGTGAGCTACGTGCTCGTACGTCTTGTGAAATGCCACTGATGCACCAAATGTCACCAGAATGTCAGCAGTTCCACTCTCTGTGTTTTCAGCCTTTATTTTGCTGCAGATACCCCCTGTTCTATCTCTCCTCACCCCCTCACCCAGACTTTACCTCCGCCCCCCGTGTGCTTTTTCTAAGGCGGCCGACACACTGTACAGTGTGAGTGTTCGATCATAACACCAATCCATTAGAATAATCACAGATAACAAGTCCGTTTGCACAAAAGAGGCAGGAGAGGGATTAATGAGCTTAGTGCAACTTATGTTCCATCCAGTTTGTGCTGTAAATCAATAATCTCGTAATAATGTTGTTCGGCGGGGCAGCGGCGCCCCGGGAGCAGCGTCCCTCTCCCTCTCTCGCCATGAGTTATTCGAGCCGTCCTGCTATCTCCTTTGTTCTCTATAAAGTTGCCTTCTGGGACGCCAGGACCAAACACATATATTTTTAGTCTTTTCTACACAGCCGGGTGTGAAACAACACAAGGCACTGGTGAGACTCCAAGAAGCAGAGCGTACAGGAAAGGGGAAGGGAGGGGAGAGAGAGAGGGAGAGAGAGAGAGAGGGAAAGTAAATGAGTGGAAAGGAGGAGTGATGGGGCAGAGAGAACAGGGGAGAACATGAATTGCATGAAATGCATGGGTGGTGGGAGGCAAGAAGATGGAGGAGACACATGGAGGTGGTGAGTATGGAGTATTTTAAAAGATCAGCATGTCCTCCTCCTAAATCGCTCTGGTTTCAGATGCAGCACCGGCCTCCCCGTCACTCTTTGTGTTATTGTGCAGTGTTTGTTTTGTTGTGTCACACAGTATATGAATGCATTCTGATTTCAATGACACTGAAATCAGTGGTATTTAGCAGCATTCTGATAGAATTACCAGGTCAGGTCAACTGCAGGATTGATTCAGAATATAAAGAAGAAAAGAACTAAAAGCACTGAACATTTTAGAAAGTTAATGCATTTTGCTCTTCGGGGAAAATCAGTATCTGGCACACCGGAGCTACTAAATGCTCCACAGTGTTTACCAGCCAGTGGCTGAGGCGTTTCCAGTGTGTTTAGCAGAGTTCTTGTGTTGAAAACAGCACCTGATGTGTCAGGAAGTGATGGTGAGTGGGAGTGAGTCTTAAAAGATACAGAAAACAAAATCAGCAGACACTTTAAGATGCTCACAGAGCTGAGGGCAACAGCAGAATTGTATAATAATTATCTGGTGGTTCATCAATACAAGCAAATCAATATCCCTGAAAAAAAAAAGAGATAAATACACGACTAAACTACACAATTAAGTCTCCTTATCCAAAATAATATAGTGCAACAGGATAATTGTCTTGTGCCATGATCTGTCAGGTTAACACTTCTACACGTGTTCATCAACTGGACATCCTCAACATCCCAACTGAAATTTTGTGATTTCAATATTTGACTACATTATGTTTGAGCGACTCATGGAGAACGGCGCCTCCGCTGTCTGGTGTAGTTGCAGCTGGTGGCTTCACTCTCTATCCCTGTCCTGGCTCCTCAAATCGTCATGATGCACTGAGGGAGAAGAACCAGAGAGAGAGGTGGCAAACTCTGCTGCCCCATAAGCCACCGCCAAGCCCCAACACGGCTCTGCCTGCCTCAGCAACAATCCTCGCAATAGCATTTAGAGCAGAAGGTAATAGCCCACAACATAACCTGACGCTGCATTTATTCCCATAATGTAGGCACATTTGAATACAGCAGATCGACCTCCCTTTCTGTGTTTTCTCCAGATTTCAAAGTACACTAAGTCTTTCGGGGGCTGAGGATGTAACAGATCTCCTTGCTGCCAGAGCATCACCCTCAGGTCTCTGTGTGTTTTAGCTGACACAGCCTTTAAAGTCCACAGGTACTTACAATCTGTTCACAATCAGGAAGAGAAAGGAAGAAGATATTATACAAGGATGGTGCCGTCTCTGGTCGAATACAACATAAACACAAAATACTTGTTGTTTTTTTTTTCCCACCTCAACACTACCATCTACACAGTATGCACATGAAGGAGACGTTTTACTCCCATTACGTAACAGGGTGCTGTGTAATCGGAGGCACAGCTTCTGGCACTGTATTTGTAGGGGTTCACAGTGTATTACAGATGAAGCAAATTCAGCAGCTAAGGAAGTGCAACATAAGTTCTGCAATCCCAGATGAGATGAGGATAAGGGCAGTAGTAAGAATGAAGAGATACCAGAGGGCAGCCGCATGTTTTATTAAGCTGCCCGTCGCCTTGCACTAAATCCCCACAGTGGGAAAGAATTCAACAATTAAAGCACATATGGCCAGTGACCAGTGTCTGAATTATCCTTCAGATGTAGGTTAATGAATTCAGGAGCTGGCTGTGCTCATGAGCATCATCTCTTAAACAAACTGACACACCTGACAATCTGTAGCCCGACTCCTCGTGTGGGCTGGGGCTGGGGGCGGGGGATCAATCAGGACCTGCTGGGCGACACCGCCACCAGAGACGCCAGCACACCCAGGGCAAGTCCATTCATCAGGGACCATCAGGAGCTAATGAAACACACTGAGAGAGTGATTAAGACGCAGACACCGACTACAGCAGGGCCCCGTGCCAGATGCATGAATCACAGCCACTGTCTACAGGTATCTGATCCCTAGGTGTTGTCGCACGTGCGCGTGTATTGCACGCGAACACACCTGCGGACTGGCCCTTTATGTGTAGAAACGTTTGTGTATTTGTTAGGGAAATAGCTGCGGCATGCATATCGAACACACTACTGTACTCCCTGTCTGCCCTTGCACATGGTCCACCACCTCTGGCAGTAAAAGACAGTGTGCACAGACTTGGCATAAATACAAGAATGTGTTCCTTCTGATCATTAGCATTGGGTGTTAATTGATTAATCACACTGGGCTGATAATGAGGAATCACCAAAACCCCATAAGCCTGTTCCATTTTGGAGGGCCTTGCCTCGTTGGCTCAGCAAATGAATAATCCAATGCAGATGGTACAAGTGTTATATATTTATTTCGCAAAGAGACTCTCTGCAGCTGATTACTCATTGCAGTCTGGTTACACATAAGTTTGTCTCATGCACTCGGCTGTTAGGAGCTGCAGCATCTTTTTTAAAAAGTCCAAGGCAGCAGTGCTGCTGCATGAAGGCGACACTACAAATTCATTAGATGACACCAAAACACCATCTGTGGTGTCAACATGAGAGAGAGTGGCTGCATATTGTTTATGACACGAGCAAGATGAGGTTTTAATACCCGGCTTTATTGCTTAACAAATGAAGACAGGCTGAAGGTGATTATTTATATCTGTTAATTAAGTTAATTATGATGGGAGGATTTGCTTCCCTCACCCCTGTTGTTAATTACATCTATGTCTACAGCACAAGGTTGATGCCATAAATACAGATGTCATCTCTGCACAGTCAGTGTTAGAGTTTAAACTCACGATGTGTTTGCATGTTTCTGTGCTTGTTTAAGTTCAGGCATGGGTTTAGTGTGCAATGCAAAAAAGTCTTGCACAACAGCTACTGGAACACAAAGTTATGCAGTGCAACTTAAATATACTTAAACCCTAGAAGTGAACATAGACAATTGTTCTCATTGTGTTTCATGTGTCTTTGTCCAAAGCAGTAGTTCAGCATGCTGAGCGAGCAAACCCGCTCTCTCCCCACTCTATCTCTGTCCCTTTTTCAGACTCGCCTCTGTTGCTGCAAATGGGACAGCAACCAAGGGGTCTACACTACAAGCAGCAGATTAAAGGATTACCATTAATTAGATGTCAGGGACAGAGAGGGGCTTTGCCTGTCTTGGCCATGATACAATATCTGTTAATCTGCTGTGCTCCTGGATAAAAAGAAATCAGTTCATTGACAGAAAAATAGGAAAAGAGGGATGGGGCAAGGGAAGAATTGAAAATAGGAACAAAGAGGTAAAGGCGGAGGGGTGGCTAAGGAGATTGGAGGAAGGATGAAAGAGGTGGGTGAAAGCAAATATGCTCATGGTCCACTTGAATGTACGCTGAGCTTTTTCTTATGGAAAGAAAAGCAGCTGGTGATAATGAGAAGCACGAGGGTGTAAGAGACCAAAAGGATGGAACAATGACTTAATAACAGCATGGTGTACGGAGACAGGGTGAAGTGGCTGAGATATATATACAGGGGGTCCTCGAGTTACGTCGGTCGCGAATTACGTTGTTTTCGTGGTTACTACGATCTCCCGTGAACTTCCTTGTTTCGGCTTAAGCGGTTTGCCCCGTAAAAACGTACAGACTTCCCACGGGAACTAGTTGGTGAGCGCTCTCTTACCAGTGGCAGTCGGTAAGGAGATGCACACGGACACAGATGCGTTCGGGATCGTGGCGATACCGTAGGTTTATTCACAACACAGGGTCTACACGGTTGATAACAGAAATCTAAAGGAAATGCTCATTACACTCGAGATCTCAACCCCTACGGTGTGTCAAGAGGGACAAAAAAGGCTAATCACGTACATGTCCATCTCCTCTGTCAGCGTTGCCCTGCACCACTGCGTCTGTATAGTTGTCAACAGAGAGTGAAAAATGACCAGCTGCACTCCACAGATATACTGTTCCTTTGTACACACGTGTCATTCTTAATTGAAGACTCAGGCAGATGGATAGCAGGTTAGTCAGGTGATTGACAGGTGACTAGCCAACCTTTGATAAGGCATTAGTCCATAATAGAAGTCCCGACCATTACTTTTAGTGCTATTAACCCAGGCCAACTTTCTTTGACAGGGAGCTGGATACTGTGCCTCAGGCCAGGTGAGGAGGCTGTCAGGGTCCTTTTAAACACCGGCCTACTGCCCAGCAGATAACACTCCCCCTGCAGGCCTCCTGGCTTTGGGTACTGTCTTCGCAGTCTGGACAAATCATTCACAGTGAGCCTACAGCTGTATAAAGCTTATCATCAATGTTGACATGCTAGCTGGTAATGTTGCTTGTAGGAAATGTGGTATAAACTATCTGTAAAGTGAGGCTGATCTTAAATTATCCAATCGTGCATTTTGTTGAGTTGGTTAAACGCCTGAAGGCAAATACAGGGCTGCAGATATTTGCTGCAGCCAGTAGCAGGTAATGTAAATTTAAGTTGTGAGGGGGTAATTGATGGAAAAGGGCTGGGACATCATTTTCTTATGGCCAGGCATAGGGCATTCCCTCTATTTGAGGAGCGGGACTCTGGGCACCCCATGAGCCCCACTCGCCTGAGACTCTAATTACTTTGGGGACCTGGAGAATTCAAAGGATTTAGATACGGGGAAAAGAGAATTTCCAATTTACTGCGCCACTTGATGTTTGTCTTCGTTTGAGGCGTTTCTGCTGCTTCAGAGAGCAAACAGACACTAAGTGCACATTTGTGCATCCTGATAAAAGTGAGACAATATTAGGGACCCTGTCATAGCCGTGTTTAATCCTGGGTAGTGTGTGTGTGTGTGTATGTGTGTGTGTGTGTAGATAATAATCTGCTGGACAAACACACTGTAACCTCCTACTCAGTTGCACCTATCTTCATCTCACAAAACTCAACCCCTGCCTGTCGGGCCGAGGACATTTCAGCTCACGCTGTGGACCCACTGCCACGAACACGTTTACACCGGAATAAATCACCTCACAGAGTATAAAGGCAGAACCATCAGTTTCATCCCGTGATTGAGTCATAGCTCATTCATTTTTATCATGCCGTTGTTTAGACATTTACACATACCTGTAAAATACTCAATGATCAGTCCACTTCACAGGTGAGGAGCTGTTCTGTTCTGCACAAGAATCTAGACACGATGTACTTCAGGCATGGCGAGGTCTGTGGTCCACGAGGAAAACGATTTGGTTACATGCAAATCTTTGTCAGGCCGATATATAAACAGGACCCGGGAGCAGAGACTCGTTCCACAGTCTTTATTGAATACAATCTCTCTTCTCAGAGTGACAAAATGCAGAGCTATGAAACTTGACTAATTTCTCTTTTAACCTAAAACTACTATAGAATTACCAAACACAAAATCTACAAAAAACGCTCCAAAAGGGAGGAAAAACTAACTGTCAAAACTAAGGCTATGACAAGAAAACATAAACTATGAAAATTACAAACAAAACTCACTCTTAAAGAGGAAAATTGACTTACGGACTGCGATTGCAAAGACTATGGCTTGAAAACAAAATGCTCGTAATATCAGGTCAACAGACAAAGACACACTGGCACAAGACAAAGGGAAATGCAGACTATTTAACCCATGAAGGTGAGGGGAACAGGTGGAAACAATCAAGGTGGTGATGACAATCAGACCAGCGGGAAACACATGAAGGGAAGTGGGAAGTGATCTAAGACGTGAGGAGAGTAGGGTTACAAAATAAAACAGGAAGTCACATGACAACACAGACAAGACATGACAATCTTCTTTTTTTCATTCACTTAATTAGAAATCACTAATCAAATTCAGATACTAAAAACCACAAGAAACAAAAAGGATTCATTTTAATTTTTCATTAGGTTGAAGCTGATTGAGAACAGTCCCCCCCCCGGATGGTGGAAGGTGCTGTCTAAACAGTTTCCAACACGGCTTCCTTGACAACAGGCCCTCTGAAGCATGAAAATCAGAAACACATTTTGGTTATGAGGTCAAGCGACAATAATTGCGTGGCAGGTTTGTCAATTAACACTTTCCCCCACCACACATGTTCAGATCTGCATGCGCATGTTGTACCTTTATATAGTGATTCAAATGAAGGTGTTAATTCCTCTCCTTTGCATCGTTTAATCAGTGCACGATAGATAAGTGCAAATCACATGCCAGGATATTAGATTAGTCAAGAGGAACAATGTGTGTTCCATATTTATTGAATATGACATCATTTGGAAATACTAAGCTACAAGGCACCTCAATGGTAAAAAGAGGATTTAATTTGATACATATATATTCCCAGTGATTCAGTTGTCATAATTTGAAAGCACCCCCTGCGCATATGCACAGCACCATGACCAGTGAATAGAGGGTGCGAGAAAATGGGCGGTAAACTTTCCATCGTTTCCATTCTTTTCCATTAAACAGGGGGATATTTTGCACTCGCTCAGGATGGCAGAGACCCGTAAAGCCACAGTGTTATATGGCCTTGCATCTCAGTGTTGACAAAGATTGGGCACCAGAGAGGGCCGCGAGAAAGTCACAAAGTCATGCAGGACGGAGAGCGGGGCTTTGTAGCGGGATCCTTCACTGACAGAGTCTAGTGTTGTTAATGGTTTAGGACATTAATGTCACACTTTCACACTTTAATTGCGCACACGGTGAGCACGATGTCAAACAGCGGAGTCCTCCAGGGTGGCGTGAGTCACATGAGTTGTGTGTGTTCGTTTGATGGTGTGTGCCCATGCATGTGCAGGTGTGTGCGTGTGTTTGTGTGCGGGCGTGTGTTTGCACTTCCAGCGGTGTGGGAGTGACAGACAGAATGAGACCTCTCAGCAGAAGGTGCTGGGGAGACAATCAATACTGCTCACCAAGGTGCACGTCAACAACCCTCTCTCGTTATGTGCGGTGAGGGAGGTGGCTGCTGAGTCTGGCTGGAGAAGAGTCTGGGGAGAACGGACACACATTCGCTGAAGCCCCCCGATGCTGAGCTTTGTTGTCTTTTTTATGATACGTGACAAGATAATGAGTCTATAGCACCCGTGAAAACATCCCCCGTGGGTGTATTATCCCCATGTATCTTTTCTGTGGAGATGTGTTACTTGTATTCTTTCTTAGGATTCACCATACCAGCTGACACCAGATGTCCATTCAAAGGCACCTCTATTTTAGTTGGGATGATGCCTAAAACCAAGAGAAGCTATTTGTGGATATTCCATGACGAAAAAAAAAAAGTAAAGAAAATGATACCAAGGCCATAGTGTGACAATGGGAAAAAAACACAGATTTTTATACACAATGTGGCCCTTATTATCTACAAAAAAAAAAAAAACAGAATCCGCGAGGTGCTTTTGGATTAAATATAACAACAAAAATAATAGGCATATTTCAAAAATTTGATAATGCAACCCAATCCTTCTGGGGCACCGTTTCCTTGGACTTTAGACTGCGGGACAGGTCTGTGGAGCTGCAGCCCATTCCCATCCATTTTTATGCATGCTGCCAGTAAGATGTGCCAAAGTGCTGATATCCCTCATTAGAAAACCAGGATCCAGGAAAGGGTCCAACTACTGCCTACCCACACTGACACAGTGATGGTGCAGGGTCTTCACAGAAGATTTGAAGGTCAACAGGAAAACGGTTGTAACAGATAGCAAATGAAAATCGGGCCATTTAGATAGAATCTCTTGTGCAGTTGTGGAATGAGCTTAAAGGGATTGGAGAAGTGCTTCCTCATGGCTGTTAACGCTAACTGAATTTGACTGCAGAAGGAAACTGACATGTTGACTGAGGTGAATGTGTGCATGCGTGTGTGTGTGTGTGTGTGTGTGTGTGTGTGTGTCCATGCCAGCTGTCAATTTATCCACACAGTGAGGAGACGGCAGTGTAAGGAGTGCAGAATATTTGGCATACATTAGGAAAAAGTGCAGCTATTCTAACAAGTCATTCATTATCTGGTCATACCAAGATAATTCTGTGCACTGAGCCCACAAAAGCCAACATTTATCCAGCCCTCAGGGCGAAGCCTGGGGAGGCTTAGCTCCGAGCTGGCTGCAATATGAAGTTATATTAGGCCGTATCCCATCTACTATATCCTTAGGAAATATATGCGTTCTCTTTTCTAGCAATTACCTATCCAGTGAACCTTCTTTTTAATTAGAATACATTTATTCCCATATCATATTCCCATGCTTCTCCTCTTTTGTCTGTTCACTCATACATGTGTGCAAAGTGGATTCACACTCCCAACTTACTTAAAAGCCTTCTCCCTCCTGTGTTTTTATGAAAACTCTGGCGTGCTCAAGGTGTGGGGTTGCGCTTTTGGTACCAGATAGGGCACAAGGATTACACCCACACTAGATTAAACCACCACCGCTGCCTGCTGGGAATTTTAACAATTATCAGCCTTGTACTGCAGGGATCTGGGACTGATGGGGGACAGGGGGTCTTGAGGCAATAGTCAGGCATTGGCTGACACAAGGGTGACGTCTCTATCTTGAACACTGGTCTGCCACGTTGAGATAAACGGAGCCTGCCAGGCAAATGTGGTACAAAACGTCAGATGTATCAAAAGCACAGTTTGAGACATAGCGCTGACAATTTTTAGCTTCATGCGACCGGCTTAAACAGACCCTGCTGCTTATCTACTTTTTTCATTCTGCATCCCTGGCCACAACATCGGTCACCAAGGCAGCCGGTAAACGTGGGGTAGGTAAATGCTCCCTTTTGCTGTCCTTACAAAAACATGGTTCTTTGTCATCTCCGAGCCTGTTGTAAATTAGAAAGACCCTTCTGAGGGCACTGGGGGAAAGAATGGGAGAACGTTAAAACAACATATGCTGCTCGCTTGCACCTCAACCCTTAAGAGTGGCTTTTATTTTCACCCTTTTCCCTCTATTGCACACTTTGCTCCCTCCCTCTGTTGAATTCCCACTTGCCTATTTTTGGAAAGTCATTGAAAGTCTTTGACAAAGACAGGCTGAAGTGAATGTGAAAGCGTGCCCCTAGCCTTGTCGCCTCGTAGTGGAGCGGGCCATCTGACCACCAGCAGTAGGTTGGGCCAAATGGGGCCATTAGACCAAACCTTGGAGACCCATGGAGCCACTGCTGCCAAGCTGCTCCACTCTCCTTCAAGCTTCAGACTACGCTGGCCAACTTTCCTACCAACACCCCTCTCCTCTCCCCCCGCAGGTGCCAACTCTTCTGCTCAGCTAGTTCCCACTGGAGCACACTAAAAAAAAATCTATCCGGTCAACCCCGTTCTTCTGTGCGTGTGAGAGGGGTCGTCAAGGGGAACAGAAATGTGAAAGAGCACTGGTGACAAAATGGGACAAGTAAGCGGAGGTGTCAGAGGAGGTGCAGTCCCAGGAGGGCTAATTTCATATTGTTGTCCTGATGACCTTGAGCCAGGTACCATGGAAACATTTCTATCCTGACTCTGCGAGGTGTCTCGGTGGCTCTGCGTTCATGTGGTGACAAAGCCCTCTCACCTCAACACAAAGAAAAACCGCCAAAGGCAAGAGGCTTGAAATAATAGGAGGGCTCCTTCAGGTACCGCGGGGAAGGAGAGTATTAGCAGGAAATCTTTTGAGTTACCACTGTTCATGCTCCACGGCGCCTCTACAGACAGGTAGCTGTATTTGAAAACTATTGATGGCCTTGTCCAATCAATGGAACTACAAAGTCCTGAACCAAAGTGACTCCGAGAAGGGCGAGGGTAAGTGTGTGTCCGTGTTTGTGTGTGTCAAAGAGATAAACAGAGAGAGTGCTTGTGATTCCATGTGTTACTGCGCGTTTAAAGGGGCTTGTTTCTTTTTGGCAGCATTAAGTGCAAGTGCAAAAGTGTGTGTGTGTATGTGTGTGTGTGTGTGTACTCATATCTTTGTGGGGACACATTTCATTGTAGACTTTATGTCACTTTGGGAGTGTTAACGACATTTTGGCCTATTTACCTAAATTTTATTTATTTTATTTATCTGTGATCCAGTTAGGATGAGCCACAAACACACCTCCGCTGACGGGGAAGCACAGCAAGAATACCACTGAGATTTGATCTTGTACTATTGGTTTGAAATGTACCAAACCTGCATGTTTGTATCCAAACACTGTGTGTACTCTATGTAAATTCATGTCAGCTAACCCTTTCTGTTGTAATTTGTATGCTGTGTTTTGATATTCAAATTGAAGCTGGAACACAGCAGTCTACAAACATGCATTTCACAAATTAGGTAATATTAGGCTTTGATTACCAAACGTAATGCCCGGGCAGGACAAGACAATATTTTTATGCAAATGCGGAAAAACAAAACCCCAGTGGCGGAAAATGCTAAACGAGGACATAGTCATTATTCCATTCTCTTAGGTTAAAGACAAATGCAAAACTCTTTAACAAAATAAGCAAATATTTGTCATTAGTATTTGCAAAAATCATTTGATTTGGATGTGTTTTAAATGACAGATTTAACAAACTTGCAGATGTGCCTGCCTTAGATTGTTTGGTTTTCCTTGTCGTGTCATGGCTCATTGTCATGGACTGCAGCCGTGTCCCTGTAGGGGGGAAAGGAGGAAGTACAGGCATCTTTCTTTGTGCCACACCACACCCACCGCCCTGCTGTCAACGGCACAGCCCATCTGCCACCTCAACACACACCCCTAACAGAAAACACTGATACTGTATGTTGCCTTTGATCCGTTTCACCTTCCAGGCGTATTCCCAGACTTAAATCCAGAGTTTTCTTGTGTTTTTCTCCTCCTGGAAGATTGGGAATGGTTAGCATTGGTCGTAAACATCAGTAAGGAATTAATTACATGCTGGCTTTGTGAACAGTGTTCTAAATACAGACCAAAGGGCCGTGCGTCATTGTTTAGTATTTACACTGAGCAAGCATTGTGGCTGGCATCTCTTTTCCTGTGAAGTGCCCTTGGAACCGACTCTTTTATATCTCAATTAAAGTGCTTTCCCTGTGCTCCCTTGCTCTGAGCATGGCCATTATCACCATGGCTCCCAGCAGTGTAATTATGCCCACTCCCAACAACAGCCCCCACCCCTCACCCCCCCACTACATTTTCAAACCACACACCGCGCCCACGCTGATCTAACTTGGACCTTGGCAGGCTCACCTCAGCCTCCACGCAACCAATCACAGAGCAGTGTGTGCCAGCATTAGAATATGGGATCAGCACTGGCACTGGGTGTCTCTGCGGGAGGCATTGATGAAATACCCCAGGGGAGGCCTGGCACAGCAAGGCTGCTGCTAAACCCTGAACCGCCTGTCAGCAATGCTTTGTCTGAACATGATAAGTTCCTGTATGGAGGCAGTGCTGCCGTGGTAGATCCCACGCCCCCTGCAATCTCCAGCAGCCGAGACCTCCAAAATGTAGCCCCATATTTCAGAGCGGCCTCTGATGTACGGACAGCAGTGTTGTGAGGGCAATTCTCTCCTCAGTGAACAATTACCACAATGTTGACAGCAAATAAATACATAGATAAATAAACTGAAAGATTCAGGAGTTTGCTGCTGTGCGAGAAGTTCGCCTGTGATGCTCGGGAAATACAGCCCAGTCAAATAGTTATGAAATCCACTAAATACATTCCACAGACTAGTCAGTCAAGCTAGTTATGTTGGGAGGCTGAAAAGAAATTGTAAGGCAAGGAAAAAGAAAACACAAATCTCCTCCTGTATTCACAGCTTAACAGTGCTTATTTTTGTGGTTTTAGCTCTACATAACTGATCTACAATTTTACATTTGGCTACATGTTCTTGAACAAACAACACTGTAGTTGCACTATTTACTCCCTTTAAAAAAAAATCAGCATCCAGTCGTACATACAGACCAATATTGATTGTTTTTACATGAGCTGCTGTTTTCCCAGAGAAATGCATTATGCATTTGAGAGGGAATTAGTTATTTTAATAGTTTTTTACAAGTTTATCCATTAAGGTAAATAACTATAACTCTGAGTGACAAAAAAAAAATAATGCTGGGTGATTAGACAGAATCATTCACGGGTTAAAGACAAAACTGAGATTTCTGGCTCACGATCGCCTCGGGCCTTCTTCCAGAGAGCGAGAGAGAATATGAGAGCGAGAAATACGCGTAGGGTCGGCGACTTGCAGCCTTCCACAGTCAGAGTGGCGGTTTAATGGAAAATAAGTGAAGGAGCAGAACTGCCAAGTGACAAGTCCGGGGAAGAATAGAGGTACAAACAAAGCACACCTGTTCTGCATAGAGAGCACAAATGAGACTTCAGGATCATAAATCATGCACCAATAGCAGACAGGTACCTACACACATTTAGACTCTGGGGGCAGACGCAGTCTGGGGGAGAATAAGAAGACTGTTATTGGTGGAATAAGCCTCCATCCATCAGTAGCAGGCTAAAAACATGCCTCTGACATGGAAGAAATAAATGAAACACCAGAGCGCATACAGAAGCGGTGTACCCTTTAATGATGGCAAGTAGCCTTGGAAAGCGTTGAAGTTGTATCACACTGCGTCAGACAGTGCAGTATTAAACTATTCTTCATGAACGACAGGAAAACGGACTTCACACCGTTCACCGATGTTTTGGTTTTTTTTAATCAAAAGACGTGTGACGTCTTTTTGCGTTCATGAAAACGCCTCTTAATTTATTAGCAGCGCGCGGCATGGCGTTATCATGGTACATGGGAGCATCACAGGGAAACATCGGTTCCACCACAGGGTGCACTTGGGTTTGTAAAATAGCTTCATATTCCTTGGCTGTTATGCAATCATGCAGAGCAATCATCAGACCTAATGATCCCCAGTAGATGACAGTCCCTAATATTACAGCTCTGCTGCCATGGTTAACAGTCGGCAAAAGACATTGTGGGTTGAAAGCATCGTTTAGCTTTCCTCCGATTCTAAAGAGGGTGAAAGATGACTCATTACACAATATTGCTCCTTGTGGTTGCACCGGGCCACGTTTACAGCAGGTTTTATAGTGTTATATAGCATTATATATGGCGTATTTTGTCAGGACGTTTACCTTTCACATGTAGGCTATTGCACTGCATATCACAAAACACATACCTTTAAATATTATCTTCCGCTATTATCGAATGTAAATGAATGTGAATGTGATTGATTTTGGTGTCTGCAGAATGCTAAGGTATGGTGATGTTCAATGTGAGAGAATTCCATTTTTTGACCTTTTATCTTGACTGTTTGCCAGTGATTGAAAACTAGTACATCTGTGCATATCTTCAACTATGATAGAAAATGTGTTTGTTGTTGTTCTTCTAGCAAAAGTTGCATTAATTGCAGTAATTGTACACAACCACACAGACATAAGCAGGTGCAATGCAACAGGGTCTGCAGCAAAGCAGGCTGTTGCCTGGGGCCCCGATCTGAGCGGGGGGCCACCGTGAACAGCTATTTACATTGGTTTCTGCCTCGATCCTGAACAGTAGTTTTCCTACCAGAGTGAATTTTTCCGTGCAGATAGAAAGTGATTTGGTGTTTCAGCAGCTCAGCTAAAAGTTGAGCTAGTTTAGCCGGCTTTGTCTTAGACTTGAGATTGTTTCCGACTTCTTGTCCCTCAGGTGCTTCAGTGCCACATTTTAATAAACATTTTATTTGTGAACTGGATGCACATCTCCCAGTCTTGCTGATCCCACAAAGTTGTGTTAACACAGCTAATAGAGGCCTATTACGGCCTGTAGGCTTTTGCAGACACATTTGTCTGCCCTGGATACTGTGTCGGTCACAGAAAAGAGGGATGGCGAAGGCTTTTGACAATCCAATGGAAGTGAGAAGTATATTTTTGTTAGTGGAGTAAAAGAAAAAAAAAATGGGAACACGTACACATGCACACATCCCTGGTTACACTACTACAGGCTGACAGCTGTCAGTGAACGCCTACGCATATTGTGGCTCAGGCCGGTCCAGTTAGCCTCAGTAAGGTCGTCTATACACAATGTCAAGCTGCACATCAGTCCTCAGACACACACATTGTTAAATGTCCATCCATCTCCGCAGCCTGTCTGTCGCTTCCCCCACGGGTCATTGTGAATCACAGAAGAAGAGAGAGAGGCAGACAGAGAAGTACACCACAAAAGTTTACCACGCTGTTCCAGTGTGTTGTTTTTCTTGTGAGAGTTCGATCTGGAGATCCACAGGCTATACATTATTTTTTTTAATCGTGAATGTTAAGTTGAAATTGTTTCTCATTTCTGTGTGTTCCTCATTTGATTTTTAAATTCAGTGTAAAAGTATTGTTCTGAACGTGTGCACGAGGTGAAAAATGACACAATGTAGCAGCTGCCGAAGCAACAAAAACACAAAATGAACTATTAATTTCTGAGTTTATATAGTCTGTCAAACAGATTATGGATTTGTCAGATGGTCTTGAAATGAAATGGTACCACACACATTTTATGAGTCACTTAGCCCCTTGACAGGTTGATCTGCAGCTTGTTTGATTTAGTGTCTGGTTGATTCACATTGCTTGCAAAGCTAAATGAGGCAGGAGCAATATTAAGGGGTTGAAAGAATAAACACACACGAGTGGCAGAACTGATAGTAGAAATTGTTTTGATGAATGTTTTATACAAAAAGGAGCCAAAGAGAGTTGAGAGAGCGAAATAGAGACAATAGGAGAAACACAAGATTAGACAGCCAATTATTTAATCTATTTTATTTCTAACTAATGATAATTAGGACACTGCGGAATAATTATAAATTTCATAGACATGGGAACAAACAAACTGTATCAACAAAGCAGTACATATCTTGCAATCATCAATTAACAGCACAGCAAACCACTGTTTGCTTATCTCATAATTCACTTTGTTAGCCTGTGCACAGAACACCTCACAGACGTGTGCATAATGACAAAATGAAACAGCAATTCTCAGTTTTAATATTCTAATATCTAATATCTATGTATATTCCTCTACAAAATGCACCACATTTGCAAGGCCTTGATTTTGTGGTAATATAACATACAGTGGCAGGAGGGATGGATGATTCGTGTGAGAACATTAATCACATGCATGTGTTTGCAAAATGTTTGTGCTCCCGGGCTGCTATGCCTGCTTTACTTCTGCTTCTTAGTCACAGAGAAGTGGAGGTGCAACGAAACAAGGGCAGCATCGCACAAAGTCAGCAACTCGCTGGCAAACACGTTTGCATGGTAACGTTATTTAACATTACCATGCATCATTCTCATAGATAAATAGATGGATGGATGGATGGATGGATGGATGGATGGATGGATGGATGGATGGATGGATAGATAGATAGATAGATAGATAGATAGATAGATAGATAGATAGATAGATAGATAGATAGATAGATAGATAGATAGATAGATGGTAATGGTGGTCAGGGTTACAGTGGGGGATCAGCTAACTCTGACTCACTCATTCTCCTTTTAAGTAATGCAGGTATGTCACTTTCTCTATCATCCCCTCTGAATTATTCAGAACCCATCTCTTCATCCTCCCATGACTCATGTGTCAGTCCCTCAGGAGTGATGGGTAAAGATCATGAACACTGTCTTATTTCCCTCAGGTGATCTCTCAGAGGGGGGGAAAAGACCGTGTTCCTACATAGAGATGGCTGCTGGCATCAGAGGGAAAAACGAGAAGCACAGAAAAATGAGAAACAGCAAAAAGGAAGGTGTCTCCTCAGCTGCCACTGATCAGCCGTTGTGATTCTACCATCATTTCTTTTTACCACTGCAGCTGATTGTCATTTCTGAACACATCAAGCTGATATGACTCCTTGAGAACATAAAACGGTCAAGTAAGCAAACATCAGGTTAAGGCTCTTCACCGTGCTGCAGATGATTAGTGCTCTCTCTAGTTTCAGATGCTATTTGTGCAGTTTGGTTGGGAGGGGAGAGACAAGTGTGACGCACGTGTTATGGTGTGAGCACAGTGTGAGATGATTATCAGGAAAAAAAATAAACATCAAGGCCTCACAGGACTCAGCATTTACAACACAACACTCGCTTTCTCACAACACCCTTTCTTTTCTCCGCCCATGTTTTCATTTCCTTCCTGTCACTTGTTTCCCTGTTGCACCGACGTTACGTGTCTGTTTCTATTCAGTAGTGCAAATATTCAGAAATCTGAAAAGTTACATGTTTTTTGATTTTATTTATTTATTTTTTTGCCAAATCTCTGAGCGATTACCAACGTTTTCTCTTAAATGTACAGTACAAATGCAGACGTCCCAAACTACGATGTGTACTCCTAAAGGCAAAAAAGTACAAAATGCTATTTTGAGCAAGTTCTGCAATCAGGTGAGCTGGTGAAAAGTGCAAATGCTGCTGCAGAGCAGAACGGGCTCGCTGCTCTGTCCCCACGCCGGCTGCCTGCTCCCAAGGGCCCACGGAGGAATAATCAGTCATTAACTGGTGCAGGGCCGGCTTCAGCTCCAGAGTGCCGTGTCCCTGGGAGGATCAATAGGCCAGGGTAATTAAAGAGCTGACCGGGGACAGAGGGGGGCATGTTGCCAGTAAATCCACCGCAGCGGCAGGATGCCTGTAGCCAGCGTGACTACAGCCCTGACACTGAGACTGCCACTAAGGGAGGGTGACTGACCATATACACCAGCAACCATCACATAAATCTTACTACAGCATGCACAATAGTAGGGCCTGCACAAATCCCAAACAGGAGCGCATTCACTTATGTAATGTAACAGAGCACTGAGACCAGTGTGCGTGATGGAAGTGTTGTGCAATTACTTGACTAGTTAATTGTGTCTGTTGTCATGTGGCGTAAATTGGCGTAGACAATGGTAATTACTGTGATTTCAAACTTTGCGCTGCACCCAAACGTCAGAGGATTAATGGAGTCTTCTCATGTAAAGACTCAGATCTACTGGGCTGTCAGGACACAGGGTGATTAAATGTTTCTAAGCTGTGTTTAGCGCAAGTGACGTTTGATCGCCGAAAAAGGTAGCGGAAAGGTGCGCTGCATGAGTGTGAGCCATTTTGCCGTTCGCATCCAAAGCAGTTTTTACACAACAGATGAGTTTGTTCTGATGTAAAAATCCAATAAAGAAATGATAGAATTACCAAAAAAAAAAAAAAAACCCCAGTGGGAAAGACTGATGTGAATGATGTTGTTTTGCTGTTTGTTTGCAGAGGTATAATGGTTTTTGCAGAGGAAAGTTCAGTATGTGCCCTAAATCCCCAAACATTTGCAGGCTCTGCTTGTTGCTCTCTTTAATCTGATGCATTAGCAGTCCTTACTTCAGTCTAGTGAGGACACAGAGGCCTTGCGTCTTTGTCAGCCCTCTCAGACTTACGAGACGTTTGAAATCCAAGACTTTACATAACAGCGTTCACTTATTGTAACATCGTCAGCAATACACTGTGCAAAAAAAGCAAGCGGATAAGTGGGGCACTTACGCCACAGAAGTAGCTACCGTCAAAAAGGCATAAACGGCACTATATGCGTGCAGATAATTAACTCACACATCGGGTGACATGTAATTTTGCCTGCTGAGAACATCACCACAAAGACTCGGCAGTTAAACATAACAAAGCAGGGTATGTTTCCTCTTTTAAACACTTTGTACACATCATAATATGTTTTCACATACACAGATTTGTACAGAAGACAGTTTCCTTTACACCTTCACAAATCTCAGTGCACACACAGGACGCACACATATGTTGAGAAATGCTACACAAACAATATGGCTTCAATAACGAATCAAAAGTGTAAGATGAATGAAAAGGCTGTAGATTAGTGGATTAGATGCTGTTCACACCAGGTGGACAGGATTTTCCGGAACGACCCTTGACCCTTGGCTCCGCTGATCCTGCAAAAAAAGAACCTTTTAATTCATAACACAAAATGACACACATCACTAAGGCTTACTTGACAGCTCTATGTGGCGAGATATCAAAAACTGTATAGGACCAACAACAGTGTAACAATACAATAGAGACTTAACACAACTTGTGCTTCACATGACTTGCAGCAGCTGATTTGCACCAGGTTGTGTGGTGGATACGAGGAGATGAAATGAGAGGTAGCTGCTGCTGTTATTTTTATTCACTGATATTATATTATGTATGTGGCCAGAGACAGTAGTACAGCAGTACAGCCTGCAGACAGAAGGCCATCATGATAAGTGAACTGAGAATGTTTAAAGACTGTCTGTTTTATTGCATATGGAAATGGCCTAGATATTGATCACTTTAATGAGGCCCACTCAGCAGACAGCATCCTGTGGATTTGGTTTACAACAGATCCATGTATTATCTACAGTACATATTTAGCTCCACTATTTGAGGGGGCCAAAGAAAAAACTGTTAAAAAATAGAATGTTGAATTTCCTGAGAATTTACATAATTTGCAGATGTAAAATTGTTTGCGGACCCTTTCGCCATCTTCACTATGAAGCAAAAGTTAACAGCTGCTTTTGAACCTGTCGTAAACAACACACAGTAAATCTGCGATCCTTTTTCTGAAACTGAGTTTGCCCCAGTTTCCAGAAACCTTTCGATGGCAGACAGTACACAAAGATACTTTAAGTTTGTAAGACAATACTTTCTTTCCTCGGATTAAAAATAGCTCTCCTTTTCTTCACTTCTCCCAGCTGTCACTAGCCCCCTGTGATGACTGCTGAGTGTTTCTCCAAAGACGTAAATGTGTGGACATATTGATTGGGAGGCTTTCAGTTCCTAATGGGGCTCTTTATTAGTGCTTTAATAAAGGTAGTTACACTGGAAAGGTTACTTAGTTAATCCTTTGTGTTAAAAACACACAAACAGACAGTGGCTGCAACTGTTTTTGTTTTCAAAAAAGATGGCTGCTGATTATTTCAAATACACCCATTTCCAATAAAAGAAATACACATTGCAGCATTCTGTATCTTAGCGCACTATAATCCACAGATGCTTTTTGATTATTTTAAAATAGTTTGCATTGGATTTGCAACCACAGAGCTTTAGCTTTAGCAAGATGTGTAACTTACAGCATGAAACTACTTCTTAGTATTATACTCTGTCTATGGTCGGATAGAAAACAAAACAAAATAGACTACAGTAGGTACCAATATCAATTAACCTCTTAACACAATAAAGTGCAGTCTTTTCATGATGAGATGAAGTGCAGCACAACAGGCTAATAGCATTTGCACAAACTCTATACTTTTGTAGCAAGGACCACTGTATTGGTGCAGAACTGTTTCTGCACAGTGGCAGGGAAGAGGTGAGGTCACCCCCCCTTTGCCCATTTACACTTGATATTACCTTTGTAGAGGTCATTCAATGCCTCCCTGACTCAAAGCCTCTCTGCGTACGTGTTGTCCCTGGATAAAGCCTCACATGTTGTCAACATTAACACAGGCTGATGGATTATTCATTAAAAACCTAATTTAAACCCTGTAATGATAATTTAAGAGAAACTAGGCAGTGCACCTTGTTGATGTTTCAAATACTAAGGTTCTGTTCTCCATTCCCTCCCCACTATTTATTATTGTGTTTTTTTTGGTAAATTTCTGATCTCTGATGAGCAGCCTGAGTTTTTTTTTTTTTTTTTTTTTTTTTTCAAAAAGAGATACAGATTCTCAAGCCCCATCCGGTTGTTACTCCCTGGGACTCTATCCTGCCTGCTCCCCTGAGCCCATTGATTATTTGATTTATTGATCCGACATTCTTTCCATTAAGGTGTACAGGAAAACTTTGTCCACTGTTGTAAGGATATATTAAACAGGGAGAGGGAGAGGCAGTGGGAGAGGCTTATTGATTTTGTGGACAGTGACTCTGATCACTTTGTACAGCCAGGAATCGACAACCCGTCCCCAGACAGAGCGAAGCCTTGATCCGGCAGAGACGAAAGCAGACGATGGGCGTGTCCGTCAGCAACAAACATTCCACAACTTGACAAAAACAAGAGCAGGTATTAACTGTGATGCCCATCGATCGGTCAGCACTGCACACAAGGCTGGCCCATTCAATTTGTCTGGAGACAGAGACAGACCGGTGTAATTGTAAGAAACTGCAAACAGCGAAATGGACAGTGTAGGTCAACAGGACATCTCCAGTTGAAATGTGTTTCTTTTGCACACAGACGGGGGAAACAGGTGAGAGAGAGGAGAGAGAGACGAGGAAATGGAGAGAGACATAGAATGACACAGTGAAGGGGAAAACACACAGCGCAACAGGGGACTGATTTAAGCAGTGTCATTAACAGTCAAGGCAGAGATCCCCTCCTGGTTTTACTGCCCACTGTGCACCAAGGGTCATTCTTTCCAGACACATCTGTGAGCGGGAGGCAGATTTATTAAGAGCTTAGAGTCGGCTTTATTCCACTTGTTTGGCGGAATCTCACAGGTGGGGGGTCAGCATAAACAACACAGGTTTGGAGGTGCCGGAATGTCCTTACCTTCCCGAGGCTTGACACCAAGCCGAGTGGGTGCACGACACGAATATAAACCTGTGAATGCTTGAGTCCAAAGTTGCTACAGATTAATTGGGTTTTTTCTCCAGCATATGAAACATTCTATAAGATGACTGCACACTGTGCAAGTTCTCCAGGCGTCAGACACATAGAACTGTGTGTCAGACATTGCAGCTCATTAGACTCTCTTGACTGAGGTTTCTGGTTTCACGTTAAGGGAGAAGTTTGCATTTGAAGCTACAGCGTTTAGCCACAGCAGATTCTACTGTGCGTTACATGCTGAAATGATGCTGAAGCTTGCGCAGTAGGCGTGAAAGAGTGAATTAAGCTAACGTAACTCTACTTAAATCAAAACACAGCATGTCGTCCGGCTACATGGAGCTGTTGTTATCTTTTACCATCAAGTGACGATGCTATAATAAATTACTTTTACAACAATTTTCTTCTTTTATGATTCTTGAACCATTATGAGACTATTTTAAAAGGCCAAGTCCCATTGTTTCTGATAATTGAATTTCTATTCATATATACCACCAATAGAGTCTAAGTACAAACTGACAAGAAAGGTGAGAACTGTTTCCCTGCATCGTGTTTCTATTTCCCATAAATCATGGCGTAAGCTTGCTGTCACTTAAAATGCCGTGGATGTTTCTTCATTTCAATGCTCTCCCCGAATTGGAACAAATTGTTGTATTCGGACAAAGAAAGAGACTTAGGCCGAATAGTATTTATTGTACCGGTAGAAGACTCTGTGGAATCAATTTTCCATAAAGGTAGACTCTGGAAATGAACGACTGGACGACTGGGCTTTGGGCGCAGCTGGGGCGATGAGACGATGAGGAGCAGGTGTGCAGGCTGAAGCAATCAGGAGAGGAGCAGAGTGCATCACCACACCTGGAGGCCGACCAGGGCCGTGACATCATGCATGACATCATGCATTATCTCATTTCAAGAGGCAAGTGTAAACACCTGCATATGCTCCAATGATGTGTTAATCACATGTATAGGCACAAACAGAGTACACAAGGTTAGTGTAAGGCCTTTCCTCATAGGCAATCATTGTCTATGTGTGTCCTCACAACTCCTCCTCTGTGAGGTGAGTTATGTGCTCCTTGTTTAATTGCAGCTTTGGGAAATACCCAGTGCTTTTGTCGCAATTGGCATATTCTGACCTGCACAGAAAATGACAGCCATTCAAAAGCAATAAATTTCAATCACCTTTCTTGTCCGCTCTCTGGACAGACTCTCCGTCAAACTGTCATCAGACAAACACAAACATTTAACAAAATGTGGGTGTTGTCGTCATTCACGAGGGGCCTGTTAATCAATCATCTAATGCAAGGTGAAATGGAACAGGAGTGACCGACGTGATTTTCTACACAAACACACGCACACATACACACACGCCAGGGAGGTAGTAGACAGTGTGTGTAACTCCCACTCCACAAAGCCGTTATTCCTGGTGTAATTTAAGACAGCCCTTCGTAATATGGTAATTATGGCAGATGGGAAGATTTCCACATTACGGTAATGCAGAATTGCTGACGGGTCGCCGGACCTCTACAAGTGAGACGGAAGAGGTCTGTGAACAAATTAACAGAACAATCTTTCATGTTTTATCTCCGAGACACATACGGAGGAAGGAGGTGGTCAGTTTGCTTCTATGCCACTGACTCAATTACCCTGTCCATATGGGACGGCAGTGATTTGGATATTTAAGACGGGTGGCGTTAAGTCTAAAGGGGCCGTATCAAAGGGGGCGTCGTGTCCCTTAAGGCCGTACTTATAAACACCTGACTGACTCTGATCCGGAGCTGCTCTGGTTGTGATAGCTTTGTCGGCTTGAGATGAGATGGAAGACGGACCACCTGGTCCAAGATGCACTGCGAACATCTCCAGGGATGTTTCGTAATTAGCAGCAGGTTCACATTATAGCACCTCGGAAAACGCAGTTGTGTCTGGCGGCACAATAACACTTACGTTCAATGTTTTAAAATAATCATCCGCGTGATGCAGTGTTAAAGAAACACTGCTGTTTAAGATTGAGGGTAGAGGGTTTGACTTAAGTAAGATATAGAGATTAGAGAAAAGGCGTTGAAAGGGTTAAAAAAGTGTGTGTATGAAGTGGCTTTAATTGATGCCTAAGATAACTGGATACAATGGATATGTGTCATAGTGAGGATCGTTAACTCAGTATAGTGTCATTGTTTTGGGTTTCCAACCCCCAGTTTGAAGCTTTGGTTGACACTTCCAGCTGTCATTGTGTCATTTGTGGGCACAGCAGCCAGTTGTTTGGAGCAAAATAGCTCTAAAAATCCACTGCTACCTGTCCAGCACTTAATAGCAGACAAACAAAGTTAGGGACTGTGCGGTGAACATAATGAAGCACTTAGCTGCGGAAGAGCCAAGTCCCCCAGGAGCTGGTGAAAACAAAACCTGAGCTAAAAGGAGAGAAAGTGTTTAATGTTATTCTATATTGGCTGGATGTGTAAATAGGTTAACTGTATGTCAAATATAATAAATAATCAAGTGATAATACATGTTGTCTTCACAGTTTTCGCAGGGTTAACACAATTACAAGCCATAGATGCAAAATTGCCACTATTTTATTTATTATTGTAAATTAGAGGCTGGTTCCTCTTCTTTTCTGACTATATGCTTTGCCCCTAATATGTTGTCTCATATTATTGGACTTTCTTCTACTGTCATTAACATCATTTTGCTCCTGAATGAACGTGAACATCCTGGTTGAAATAATAACCACTGAATGTGCATCCTATGTTGTTTGTCTGCTATTAATTGCTGGACAGGTGGTTTTTAGCAGTGTTTTTCTTTGTCCTATTAACTGATCAAAGATCAATAAAAGCCGTGTGTCTCAGCATCTCAAATTAAAGAAAAGTAATTTAAAAAATGTCATTGAGGTTAACCTTTAATTTTTTATGCCACAGGCTATTAATTATTATCATCTCTAATCTTACAGATGTTTTTCCAAAGTGTGATCACAAGGCGTCATCTGTCTGGAGAAAAAATAGATCTTGAATTGTTCACCTTAAATGTTAGCAACTGTCCATTTACACAGAAACTGGCTGAGCTTTACACAGTACATGTATTGCTGATGGTAACCAATATAGTCTCAGAATGATGCATACCATATAAGTACTTTAAACAAATGTTTTTGAACTTTTTATATTTTATGTATTTATTGCTTTCTCCTCTGAGCAGGCTTGACGCAGACTGTCTGGACATAATGATCCACCGAGGTCCCAGAAAGCAGTGGATAATCCAAGTGATCATAGGGTCTTAATGCAATATGAAGGTTTTTTAAAGGTCAGCTGCAGATCTGCCATTTCTTATAAGTCCTGTGCTCTCTTCTGGCCTGCCAGCCATTAAAGGTCACATCAGACTACTCTCCTCCAGACAAAAAGATGGCAAAGAGCTCTGTGTGGAGGGGCCATTCTTCATCTAACAAGGGCCACAAGAGCAGACACTTCTATTATACGACATGCTGTCATACCACATTCACAGCAAGCTCACTCATCACTGGGTTCTGCAGGTGTAAAGGTTTGTACTGCAGCCTCTGAAATGATTCACGTCATCTCCGCACCTCCTGTTGATCTGAATTCCCACGGAGTGACTCACTAAGCGCTCGCTATTGGCAGCACCCCAATTAAAGTGTAGTATTTTCAATAGAAAGTAAATCACATCACCTATAATACAAACTAATTATGCTATTGTTGTGAATGCCTGTCAAATACTGTTCACTGTTGCTCGGTTCCACTCACTGGCAGCTATTTCTTTGGACTTGGAATTGCTAGTTTCATGGCAAAATCACCACTCAAACAACATACAGCTCTTCAGCATCCCTGTTGCGGTTTCTTTAATGGCTTCTACAGAAACACCTTTAAAATTGAAAACACTTCCGTAAGTGGTAGTTCAAGAAGATGCCTTCCTTACAGTATCTGAATTGAAGGGCCATGTAAATTTGCACAACACATTTTCTTAAGTTAACAACATTTGCAGGTTCAATGCAGCTTCAGCAGAAGACTGCTGTCCATGTGAGATGGTGGTCGTCAGCGGTTGATAAGGATACATATGCTAAGACTAGGACAAATGAACATGGTGTGCACGTGAGAGCACATTTGCCTGAAAAATGCGAATGTGTGACACAGAACAGCGCCAGATTAATCTGAAGTTTTTGACATTTTCATTTGACCGTATCACAGCAGAGGAAAAGAACTGAGCTAATTAAGGGATGACGTTAATGAATGAACCTGTTGTGGCTTGTGGTAACCCAGCAGCAGCAATGCCGAGGCTCTGCTAACCAGATAAAGCCCACAGTGTGGTGATGTGCGTGTGTTTTAACACTGAAAACACTGCCAATTGACCTCTGATATTCTGATATCACTGACTTTTTTCTTTTACTAGAAACACGGCAGTCTGAATGTAATGTGTTGGTATCGTGAAAGCTCACTGCACATGTTCAGGTTGTTTTCTTTGTGAAGGAAGAATCATATTCTGTGATCTCACCTAATGCTTTCCGCACATACACAATGCTTTCCGCACATAGTCCTTACTCTGGACTGTTTCTGGTATACGCAAACACTGCCAACTAGCTGTTTGCAAGTTGCACAAAACAATTTAAGCGTTACCAAACACACCTTCAAAAGCCCGGAGCTCTCGGATGTGAAAGGAAAATCCCCCAGAAGACTGGAAAATGGAAGATCAATTCTTTTGCAATGTAATTACTTTTTTATATATCAGCAAAGCATGTTTACACTTCATAATAGCAGTTTGAAATCCCCAGTGCAAGTCTGACATAACCTTCTTCAAGAATCGGCTTGTTTGCTGAAGCATTACAGGGCTGAGATCTCTGTGCATTCGCCAAACATATTGATCTTTAATGTTTGGAACTTTCAGAAGTCACAGGAGTCATGTATAGTTGGACAGTGTTTTCACTTGGAGGATTGTGCTTTTCCAAAGTTGCATGAATTCACTAGTGAAGCTTTTGAAAGCAAAACTCCGGACTGGCACTATTTAGGCTCCGGTATCTTGTTTTTTGTTACAACCCACAATCTTTAATACTCGTTAAAGACTCTGAGACAGACTGTACAGGTGACGACTGTGGATTTGTTAGAAGGCACCTTAGATAATAGATGCAATGCAACAACTACAAATCCACTTATTTGTGTGTTAAATTAAGTGTGCTCTCTCCCTCCCTCCTTTTCATTCTCTGCTGCAAGTGTTCTCGCATGTGTATGTGTGTGAGCATGTGTGTGTGTGTGTGTGTGTGCATATAGTCACTGGCTTGTGTCATGGTAACACTTCTGACTAATGATTTAAGTGGAGTGTAAATGGCCATTGGCAGCTGTGGCAGAACATCTGTCATCAGTGAAAAGGCGAGTTGGAGGAGTGAGAGTAATGAATAATGCTGCCTTGAACATAACCGGCGAGATGTACTGTGCTCATGGCAAATTTTATTTCAAAGATGAAACAACATAATCTGTGGCGTTACGAATCTTTTTCTTTGTGATGTCACCGCTCTGCAGTTCCCCTCAGTTACACCTGTTCAGCTTTGTTCAGTAACCACACATTCTGGCCTCATACAGACAATGATCTCAGTTGACCATAGCACCACAGTGCTAATAGCGTTCTCCTGTTAACACAGATCGACAGTGACACTCAAGATTAAATCTGTCTCTGGTCTATTTACACGGTCTAGTAAACACATGCAACAGACGCTCTTCAATTTCATCATTTCCTTGCTTATATCCGGCTATTTTCACAACATCCACTCATGACTCAGGGACAGAAAGACACTTTTTTTCCCCAAATTCCATTTCCTAGAAAAACTTTGTAGAATGTATGCAAATAGAAAGAGGCTAGAGATTTGTTGGGAAAGGAAAGTCTGAAAAGAAGAATAAATACAGAGAGACCTCCTTCAAGGTTGAACCCTCTCCATTTGTCACCGGTGTTTTTCACCAACGTCCCCATGTCCCCCATGAAAGCGCACCATGGTCATGAATGTGCATCTGGCCCCTGTGCTGATGGATTTCCCCTTTAGCGTGACAGCCACATTGTGCTGATCACCTGCCACATGCGCTCGCCACCCAGCTACAGAACCCATCATTCAGACACAAATCAGGGGTCAGAGAGAGAGAGAGAGATCATGTTTCCTGACAAATCCACTCGTGCATTGATAGCTGACACCTTAAGTCGTGCATATTGATTCAAGTCCTGCAGGCATTAGCAAAATCAGTTGAATCTACAGAATTTAGAGTCGCTGCGAACGCTGCAGCGATGGTGAGCGGAACACATTTAAAGACCTCTGATGCAAAGAGCTGTGCTGTAATGATAGAAGAGGTGAATAAATCCTGCATCCAGGACGAGCAGCCATCTTTTTAAGTTATGCCCTCACGTCCTCGCAACGCGGCCACCTTGTTTTCTCCATAGACTTATAAAGGGCTCTGCCTTGCCTCAGATGTCTGTGGCTCTCCAATTATTGTTATTATGATGAGGTGTGGTGAGCTGCAGCTATCTGCTCACTTCCACCTACTGTATGATGCCCTTTTTATGAAGCCCATAATCTGGTAACAATAGCAGCGTCATGCTAATAAAGAGCGGCGGCGCTCCAGGTGTTCTGGAACCTGATCAGTGTTTGTGCAGAAGTCACGGGGACAGACAGTGTTTGCAGCAACACATCCTTCCTGGAAAAGTGTGTCTGGCTTCCCGGCATCTACCTCAGCAGTGAAGAGAGAGACACCTCTTCGGATTTCCTGCTGAAATCCAATGTGGCATCTTCAGTTTCCAGAGATGCACGTTATGGCTTTTCGGTAGTGATTATGAGGTAAGCACCAGCGCAAAACAGGAGGTGGAGACCACATGAAACCAAACACCGCAGTGGATGCACATGAAAAGGCACCGCACATGGACACTTCCTGGGAGCACAGCACCCGTGTGCTTGCAACCACACCGGCAAGTGAACATATGCTGCTAAGACAAACGTGTGCATGTACGAAAAAGCAGCACAGACACATACAGAGCTCAGAGGCATTTATTATTAATAGAGGAAATCATAGGAGGCTTTTAATTGGAGATGCTCTTGTGGGTGTCTCAGAGGTAAGCGGGGTGCTGTCACTGTCGATCTGCGAACTTCCTCAGCTCGGAGAAAAACGGCGGGACGTCGTACTTTCATGTGCTCCTCCTGTTGACGGTGGAGGATGTAATTTGAAGCCGTCCTTCTACTCTCACCACAGCCTCTGATTAGCAGCCCTGGATCCCAGGCTGGAGCATACTAATTCAGGCACGGCAGTCTGGGAATCACCACCATTAATGGCAGGTACAGAGAGTAAACGGCATAATATGCAAATGACGGGAAGGCATCACCTTGGCTGTCAATCACCAAAATGAAATAAGAATTCTGTACAGCTGCTAATAATACCTCGCCAGGGGGAGGTAGCGAAGAAATGCAGATGAAGAGAGAGAGAGAGAGAGGGAGGGAGGGAGTAGGGAAGTATGGAGAGGATACATGAAAGAAGTGTGGAATCAAAGCCTGCTGGCCTATGCACATGTCAGGCTGTGATCATGGCAGGCACTCGGGCAGTCTGTGTGAATATAGCCCAGATACTGACAGGAGTTAATGACAGGAAGGGCCGGGGTGCCAGGACATTCCTCATCGTCAGAGATGTGTCTCTGTCTCCTTGTCACCCGTTCACCTCGACGGGACGGCGTGGCGGCTTCCTGTGTGTTTCCATAATGACAAGCTGCGTCTGAGCATCATCACTCAGGGCTGCAGCTCAGGCCAAATGCTCCACTCTCCTCATCGCTATCCTCCGACAGTCTGTTCTTCCAACAACAGTTGCCAACAGAGGCGTTCAGCTGGGATGTTAATGTCACACGTTTCATGTGAAGAAGGGACAACATCTCATTACAGCCTAAAACCGCTTGATGTTCTGTGGGTGTCTGTGTGTCTGAGCCCAGCCCCAGTGTGGCGTAGACCTTCTGGTTGATCGCACAGCGCTGGCTGGCATGATGATCTGAAAGTCCCTCTTGTTTGTCAAATATTGACCCACTTCGCCTGACAGCTCCGAAATCAGAGCCACCAGTCCATGTGCTTTGTGTGTGTGTGTGTGTGTGTATTAATGCATCCACCAGTGCTACCTCCCCTCATGGGGCTCCCCAAGAGGCTTCCAGGGCCTTACCTCATTTGCGCACATCACAGCAACTTGGGACGAGTCTGACAGGCTCATTTTCCCCACTCTGCATGGAGCTGCACAGCAGCAATGCCGAGAAACAACCAGGCACCCAGAGTGGTTTTATAATTAGCTGCTTGCTCCCTGCCACTGATGTACAGGGAGCAAGTGCCTCCTTATGAGAGCGTGGGGTTGGCAGTCACTCAGCATGTGCAAGCCACCACTGATGATAATATGTAGGTGTATGGCGGTATATGTTGACTGAGGTCGCGGTGACAGGCTGGAGCGAGGTGAGAGAGGAAGGCGGGCGGGCTTGCAATCGCATGTGGATATCGCTCGGCGTCTCACCACTCAGCAGGTGAGAATTGCGCCCGAGGCCAGTGGTTGATTGCTTTGATGTGAAATGATTTCATTTTAAGTGGCTCTGAGGTGCACGGAGCACAAGTGCGGCCTTGGTCTTGTTGTCACATGGTCAGCTGGGCTTAGGTTGGCCACCAGCTCCCCATGGGTCCAGAGGGCTGGGGGCCATGTAGCTGTTGATATATAACATGGGTTGTGGGCAGTGAGAGCGCAGGTGCTGTTTGCATCACCAGGTAAAAAGGTCTGGTCCTGGCAAGGAGGTGAAAATGAAACAGGGAGGAAAGGTCTCTCCAGGAGGGGTGACCAAGGGCACTTCCTCGCTCCCATGAGGAAATGTCACTTCAATGTCAGTGACTAGAGTGAATAAAAAAGGACTGTAAATAAACTGGGCGACATCATGTGCTACAAAAAAAAATCAGATTGTGGGATTATACCACAAACTTCAGAGACGAGTGCAATCGCCATCACCTGCTGTTTTCATTGTCTTGTTTTAATTGTTTTTAACGTAGCCTAGGTCCGACAAGCCCTTTGTTGCCAGCTGTTCAACATTAGCTGTATTATTGCATTTGCTCATACTTGCTCTGGATGTTATGGAGCCACGCAGGATTTCCATGTACGCATGTCTGTCTCATCTCATTCCATCCTGCTTCCCCAGCGCCGCCGCGCTGTTTCCCTGTCTTCGCAGGACAGACGGCATCTGTTGTTCCGCCACGCTCATACAACCGTTAGTACATCCACCAAGTGTAGAGATGGAAATGGAGCGATCAATTAGATTTTAACAAATGACTTTCTGTGTATTACCCCGCAGCTGTTAAATCGGTCAACCTTAGCGCACACCCCCTCTCTGAGGGGACGGGGGAGAGGAGGAACAGGGCTTGTCTGCACTGCATGCTACATCACGGCAAACTGAGAAAGTCAGCTGTGGCCTGGGGCAGGAGTGTGCTATGCCTAGCGTGGCTGTGAGATGGAGGGACTGAGGACGGAGGTGGGTCAGTTGGACCCCAGGGGCCCCCGGTGGAGAAGATGTGGGCACAGAGGGCCAGGAGATGGGCATGCTCCATATGGAGGTCCAGCGTTACCTTAGGCAAAGGCCAGTCAGGCTGCTTGTACACTTCCTCTTCTATTATATATATAAATACAACAGAGCCCACAGTCTCTATTACACATTTGCATAGTCATAAACACACACACACACACAAACTATGTACTGTATGTCCATGAATCCAGAAACAAGTCTGCATTCACAGGCACAAACTTACTTCAAAAGGACAGACCTACTTCTAGTCCTACTAGTAAGAAGGGTACAAGAACATAGCAGCGAGTCAGCCCTCTAAATGCTGTCGTTTTATGGTAAAGTGCTACTAATGGCACAGGAACATCCTAAAAGGCTGCTTAAAAGCTTGCAGGCTCATAAACTGTGTGACACAAAGCAGTGGGATCTGACCACACTATAATTCTCGTTTGAGTGATTGATTTTATCGTGTTGTGTATACGTGTGTGTTGTGTATACGTGTGTGTGTGTGTGTCCGCAACATACAGAAAAAGGTGAGAGAGACTGGCAGAGACAAAGTCCGTGTCCATTGTCCAATAGCTTCTAGATTGGAAATAGGTGAGAACGCTTGGATGTGTGATGATGCAAAAGAAAGTCATTCTCACCTTGGATACATAGATCCATAACACATAACACTCATCTCAGGGTAGAGGACGCTTGTCCCAGAAAGAAACACAGCTCTTCAAAAAAAAAAAAAAAAACAATTTCTTTTCTGTTGCAATTTAGCCCTGTAGTCATAGTTAAATCAGTAGAAAAGAACTACATCTTTCCAATTGCACAGCACCAAACGGGCACCGTAATCACTGAGCACAATAGAGCAGAAAGCCTCTACTTATGGGAAGTACTGTATAATGGCAGAGAGGTTGGTGAAGTCTACCATTAAGTTGTGATAAGATGGTTGCCATGCAAACGCATATCGAGATGAAAAAATAAAATGGAATAAGGAACGTTAGAATAAAAAAATTCTGCCACTAAACGCAGAGAACTATCAGTGCGATTTGTTTCCTACATTTTCTTCCTTGATTTTAACACTGACTTGTTTTTCTGCATTTTTAATTAAATGACGATGACTGGCTGAGTGACTGTGATGAATGTTTCAGCCAGGCATTTCAAAACATACAAATTAATAGCTTTATAATGAATCTGATTCTTGCTGAGAGTCTTTTTGCCCACAGAGTTGTAGCAGCAGTGGGGCGAGGATGTTCATGCAACAAAAAAATTGCCGCTCTCACTCTCCCTGAAATAGAAGTGTAATTTTGTTTCTTTCCACAGCAATTAATTCCATTTGCTCTTTGGGTGAGGTAATAAAATGCAAAATAATTGGAATGATTATTTTATATTTTTTTATTATCAAGCTATAATGGTTTTCTTTTATTAATGGAGTTTGTTCCATTATGAATTGCCAGTGATGTCTGTGATGTTCAATAGCCTGTGGACCCTCAGATATATATAATAAATACTGCTTTTTTTATAGGTGAGGCTCAAGTATTGACTCTCATGTCCAAAGTGGCTTTCATATGTCCTCCCCCTTCAGTCACCAACCCCCAAGCTTAATAAACCCACAAAGAGAATTTCTTAATTAAACCGTTATTTATCTACTTGATTGTTATATCAGAAGGGACAGGGTTAAGTCTGTGATATTCTATCTCATATAGGGACTTGACTAGTTTCAGCCCCAAGGGAATAGGTATTTTGAAGCTGAACATCAGGCCCACTGAGTCCTATGGTTTGCATAGATGGGTAAAGCCACAGGCTTAATAAGAAGGTGTTGAGACAGCCAGTTGTCCTTTGGAGGGATGGAAACTAATGAGATGTGGATATGAAATGGAGGACGGAGAAATGGTGGACTGAGGACCAGAAGGTTGAGTGAAAATGATCAAAATTAGGCCAACTCAGAACTGATTAAGATGCTCGAATTTTTAGCTACTAGATGAAATAATGTAAAAATGCATCAGTCTGGGGCTGAATCTTGGTACTTTTATACCAGCACAACATGTGAGAAAAACCAGTGCTTATTATTATTTTATTTCAGTGGCTGGGGGGCAGAAAGCAATTACAGTAACAGCAGTGGAGAACAAATCTTTTGAAGGTGAACAAGTCTGAATTTTAATATTGGAATATTTGTTCAGGACTAGGGAATTAGGGTCTGATGCATTTTCTTCATTTAGATCTCCCAGCTTTGCTTTGAAATATGCATCCAACTCTTCACAGGATTTGTTGTTGGGTTTGTTGCACAAAACTATGCACACTGTAGCTGGACTACAGACATCGCTGCTCCCTAGTTTGTCACTGTTCACCCCAGTTTATTTTATTTTTAAGCATCATGGTCATCAGCAATGGATCAGAGATCTCGCTCAAGTAAGAGAAATGCAAAGCTGAATATGTAAAAAAAAAAAAAAAAAGCAGATAGTAGCACAGAGTCTGAGAAATATAGAAATTAGCTTGTGGGCAGTGGAAGACGTTTTCGAGTACTAAAATAATAAATAAAGTTTCAGTTCTACAATTTTTAGTGCTCTAGTCTTTTGAGTGAACCTTTACAGTAATGGTCGTAAAAGTTAACATTAACAGGTTGCATTTCCTTTAGCAGATATGCTCTCAGGATGCCAGATGTGAAAAGCTGAAATGGGTCATCAGCTTCTTTAAATGGTTAATCTTGTTTTTTTCCCTTCTTTTCAGGTTAGCCTGCATTGGGTAAGCTAAGGGTTGCATGGCAACAGAGTGCCCAGTGTATGTGCCCAGAAGTTACCAAAGTGTTTTCTAGTTTTAAAGAAAGTTGTTTTATGTATGTATGTATGTGGGTTGTGATGTTGTTATTTGTAATTGTGTATCGTGTAAATGCTGCGCCACCAGGGTTTAATAATAACAGTGTCAGTGTGAAACTAGCAAAGATACTTGGTGTCAGTGTTTGGGTGTAATATCAGGCTGACACTTAACTTTGCAGTACAGACACAGCTATAGATAGTGGTTGTGTCCTACTTTTCTTACTGACCCCTTAAAAACAGAAAATAGGTAGATAAGTTGATCAAACCTAAGATGTTCCTTCAATGGGGTTCGATGATGTGAATGAATATTGGGCTGACACTCATCAAGTAGCTATAAAACATGACTTCAATAGATGTCAATGGTCTGCTGGATGCGTAAGTTGGCAAATGTTGCAACTGCTAATAATTTAGTCATTTGCAAGTGCTGTTTTGGAGCCTTTCCACCCCCAGCTTTAATAAATCCAATCTATTCATCCAACTGTTGCCTTGTCCCTCATAAATGTCAGGTCGATAGTAAACTATAGTCGATAAACAAATGGTGTTGGTCTTTGTTAGTCAGTTAAGTGGTACTCAGGATGGGTATTGTAGTGTGTCTGAGCACTGCATCTTAAGAGAGTTTTATTCCGAAGCTTCGTCTTGGAAAGTTGTCGGAAGGTGACGCAGAAAGGTCATGGGGAAAAAAATATTTTGTGCTCATGTAATAGGAATGTGTTCAGTTTTTAAACGTGGGTTGTGTTTATAAGGGTTTAATAGGACTGTGGATTCCTCCAGGGTTTTATCTAGAAAGTATTCCAAGGACATCCCCTCTTTTCATCCCCTCTTCAAACACGTTTTGTACATATGTATCTGCTGAGCCCCTGGTGGCCAAGGCAAAACTCCCTAACAACAAAAATAAATGCCAAGTAACATCTCATTAAACACACCCCTCCCAACCACCCAACCACCCCCCACCTCCAGCAGAGAGCAGCTTAGGTCACTACAGTCTGCTGTCAAAACTTGTGACCACTCCGCATCAGAGCCGCCAGGATTAAGGGCTGTGAAAACAAGTACAAGGAGGGAGAGGAGGTGAAAGCTGACACAGGGAGCAAGGCCTTAAATATTTTCTCTTTCTTCCCATCCTTTGTTTTCCCTGCCACAGTTGACCTCGTGCTGATACTTGCAGCTACTTTGCGGCGGGCTGCACTAATGTGAAGGGATATGAAGTTACAGGGAAAACACGGAGAAGGAGGCTGTTGCCATGAAAATGAGGAGCAAACATCTGACTACTGAACCAATGCGTTAAGGCTCATGACAGGCCCGCACTAGCTACAAAGACATGGATAGGCTTCTTCTCAAAAATAGCCTTGAGTAAAATAATCCAAAGTTGGTCAGACACTCTGGGACTGAAAGGATACTGCAGTGTGTTTGCACTTTTGGACCTCACTGTGAATATGGGATGTTATCGGAAAAGAGAGCCATACAGGTGACCGCAAGAGCAGGGAAGATATTTGACTTTATCTCAACCACTGACGCCCATGTTGACCCTATCAGGAATTTTCAAAAATTGGTCCAACCTAAGAAAATTCACCGCCTTTCCCATTTAGCTGAGGAGAGTCCACTATTCCCCCTATTTCAAAAAGACAACCTAACAGGCTGCATGTCCTCCTGCTCTCCATATTAAATCAGCATCATACTGAACCGTTACTCCATTATCCACTGACATTAATTTGAAATGAGTGTGAAATCTTTTGTCTGTGTTTGGACTTGCTGTCCCATGGAGTGAGGCTGTTTGGTGTTTTATTTACCGTCACCTCTGTGCCCAGAACTCTGCTAATCCTCTGTCTGTGTTCAAACACCTTAGCTGGCTGCTGTGCGTCAGTCTGTCTAGCTGCTGCCAGTGGAGCTGATCTGGCAGGCAACCCGCTGATGGGGACGATGCCTGAGTCCAGAGATGTGTAGGAGTGGATAGAGGATTGGTGTTGCCTGTCTCCTTTCTTACATAGCACATTTTATTCTCTGTTTCTCTTCAGTTGTCTGCCTGTTTGCATCTGCTTATCAAACATATCTCAGTGAGCATGTTGATAAGTAGTGCTATCAATCTGGAACACTTTTCCTGATATTTTGGCAAACTGATTTAGGAATAAATCAGTTATTCCTCATTAATACATCATTATCGCATGAAGAGTTCTGTAGACTGTTTCTTTGCCTGCAGATTATGAGAATGGTTTCTCAGTCTTGTTCTGGTAAAGATTATACCCAACTGCTTCAACACAACTTTCAACTTATCCACAAATATTTCGCTCCGCTTTCAACCCGTCGCCCCCTGTAGGCTGCACATGAGCGCTGACCCCGTTCCACGGGCCCCATTGGGTCATCAGCAGACCTGTGTGTTCAGGCTCAGGTCCTTTCTCTCGCCCCGGTCCTGAATGGAACCCCTGATTATCTCATAGTTTTGCTGGCTATTCCCTCATCTTCCATTGAAAAGAGCTGCATTACTTCCAGCTCCGCGGACTTGTCAAAACCAATTTGCTTTCTTATTATTCCCTCAACTGATTTCACCATCACCCCTCCCCACAGCCCTCCCTCCACCAATCCATGACCCTCCACTTCCCTAAATCGAAACCCCCCAAGATGACCTGTGCGACCTCTGCGCTCCCTCCACCCCGTCCTGTGGACTGCTTTTCTTTAACCCCACCCTCCACCTGCACCAGTCTTATCTGTCTAAATGCAGCAGCCAGTTTCCTTTTATTTCAGACCTATAGAGGCAACACGGCAAACAACACAGCACACTGTGGCGACAGAGCTCGTCATACACACACTAACAAGGTGTTTGCGGGAACGAAAGCAGACGGCGAGTCACTGACTTGTGAATAAGACATGCCATTTAAAGATCAACGAACTTGAAAAAGTTTTTGTTTGCGAGCACAGGCGACACTTCCTCCATCATATCCTGCACAGCATGTCGTCACCCCCCCCCACACACACACACACACACACACCCCATCCATCCCTCTCCCGTCAATTAGCGCCTAACCACTGACAACACACAGGATCTTCATTAGCGGAGAATGCTCAGTTATATGAGTTGATATTCCTTTCCAAAACTAATTATCCAAGTTGCACGGTACAGCTGACTGAGTCTGCCCTCAACCCGGGGCACAGCGGTTACTGATGTGATTTGGTTTTGGCTCCGAGGTCTGCTCCCCCCCCTCTCTTTTGTTCCGCTCCTCTCCGTCTACACTCATTCAGTATAGTTAACCCTACCATCTCAGCGTTCCCTTGCTACAGTTTGTCATAATATTGTTGACCTTTGCTGTAGATGATTTTGAAACAAGAGCCTCTACAAATTCCGCAGACGCAGATCTTTCTCCTCCTGTAAGACGAACGGATTTAGCAGAACTGCGGCAGCTCTACTAGAAGCTAATCATACAAGAACCTCTCTCCATATAATCCTGCTCCTTTGTTCATCCTGTGGGGGATCACATAAATAGACAGCCTGTACCACAGTTGAAGCAGGAACGATGTAAAATCTGTCTTCTCATGGGACGCAATGGGGGGGTGAAAACTCCTTCCCCCACCATATGGTGGAAATTCAGACGCCGTATATTGGCATTACTTGTTTACTTGTGGAATTTATTCACTGATAAATACCCATCGACATCCAAATATTTTGTACGAGGGAATTACCTTTCACTGCTCACAAAATCTGTCAGGGTGGCTCTTTATGACACGGTTTTGATATTAATTTTCTTTTTTTAATTAATGAAATTATTATCATCTACATCTTAGATGCTGTTAAAGTGGAAAAGCATAGGAACTGTTTCACCAAAAGAAAATCACAGTATTTTCCTTCATCTCAGGCGATAACTAATCACTGTGTTTTACATTCCCCAGAAAGGTTCATTAGAGATGTCATCCGAGAGTCTCAGTACATCCATAACAGACACAGGTTCTCTCACCGATCTCCTCGCTGCCCTCAATCAGAGGGACACACTCATTACACATACCGGTAGTTCTTCTCCTCCTCTTTGCCCCCGCTCCCCCGGCCCACCCCTCTCACCCTCCGTATCTGCCCTCCACCCTATTTCAAAGACCACAGGCCCATGCGGTCCTCCGTCCGGAGGTAGATCACTTTAATTCTGCTTCACGGATCTTTTTCAAAAAGACCCGAGACCTGGAGACCTGAGGACCAGTGACCGTTGAGTGAACCCAGGCCGACCAGCCGGGATCCGGATGCTTGTAAACACAGGCATCCTCTCACACGCTCTCACCCTGCACCACCCCACCTCCCTGCCCCCCCGTGTGGTTTCGTTCCCTCTTCACAACAGCATAAGCTATTGATGCTGAGTAGCGTGTGCTCCTCTAGCTTCACTGTGTTATTTAGCTATTGCATTCGCTGCTCCCTGTGTTCGTCCCAGTCAGTACCACTGACTCTCACTTGGCTGAGAGCAGCTGATCAATGTTTTGAAGACGGACTGCTTCCTTTGAAACACAACTCATTTACTGTCCCTGGTCCTTGCCTAGGGTTTTGTTTTACATTTATAAGACGTATGTTTGTGGTTTAGGAACAATGAACAATCAACCAGCTGTTATTACAAACATGAAATCAATACGCCACACAAATAGATATTGATGGGGTCAATATTTAATAGACAGTTTCTCAGCAAAAGTATGGAGGAATGATTGTTCCTGATTGCAGGTGAGTTTCTCAGAAAAGCCAATCTGTCCAGGGCACTGCTGAAAAGAAACACACTCAAATCAAATGATAAAACCACTCTGATATCAGAAAAACACACGTGCAAAACATAATAACGGATATGGCAGTGTGTGGGATATTCAGAGGTATTCTGAAACCTGTCTGGTTTACTTTAGAAACCACTGTGTGTGTGTGTGTGTGTGTGTGTGTGTGTGTGTGTGTGTGTGTTATTTGCAGCTTTGTTACTTTCATGCTGCCTCCCTTAAAGGGCAGCCGACTCATTCCTTTGCTGACTGGCAGTGGGATTTGCAGTGATAATGTCTTCAGGTGCCAGAGGATTGGGATTAAGCATACTCCAATTTAAACAGCAAAGTTGCTATGGCGATAACCTTCAGTTTTAGCTCAGATGGTACACGTGAGGAATACAGTGACTTGGGGAAGGGCTTCGGCCATGATTGCTCTTTCAAATCCTTTATCAAATTATAAACTCTGTCTGTTGGTGAAAAGTGCGGGTGACATTTCACACAGCTGCCTTGCAACAGGAAAACAGTGCTGCGTGCACAAATCTTCCCACGTCAATAACTCAACAATCCAGGACCAGGCACTGTTGACCAGTCTGAAGCAAACTACTGTATAAACCCCAAAAGACAGTTTATACACACCCCTGCCAACACTTTAATGGCAACTTGAGCTGTCAGCCTTCAGGTCTAAGCAAACTGCCCCTTCCATACTAATTGAAGTGAAAAAAGCTTTTCATGAAAAGGTGATGGGGGCTGACATGGGGCCACTCTCTTGGCTGTCTGTGGACGTGAGCGTCCAGTGAGGGTTCTCACGGAGACTCACGGTTTGGGGTCAGTGTCGATCCCCCGGCGGGGCAGTCCGCTCACACTCTCACACCTGCCTGTCAAAGGAGAGATCAGCAGAAGACAGAGAGTCATTCTCAACTTTTCTTTCTTCTTCTTTTTTTAAATAAAGCACATTCACCAGCAGGCAGCAATAAAATAATACAATTATTATCACTATTGACTCAAGCCAATCTCACCAGTAGGCTACCCATGAGACGTGGTTCGTCAATAAAAACTGAGGTCAAAGGTGTGGCTACACTGCCCCACAGTGGAGGCTGTGTAAACTACAAGTAGACACACTCCTGCATGTATGTCACAGCAGCTAAATACTGATCACGCTGAATATTACTTTCCCAGCATATAGTGTTCCATATGCTTTCATTTGTTTACAACGTGCTTCCTATGTTGTGAGTCTCACTTCAACCACCACTTTACTAAAGTGTCAAACTTTAACCGAACTCTAACTGAAAATAGTGAGACCAACAGATGTTGGTCTTACATCTTATCAGTGTGATTATAACAGGTTAACACAGTTCAGCTTGTGAGTAGCTGTCGTGCACAGCTGTTAAAATTAGGATGAAATGTGCTAATGTGCATACTTTTTTTTTATACAGGGCATCCAGATACACATCTTCAACACAACCTGTGTTTGGCCCGATTCACTTAATCTTGTTTTGGTACAATCGCATTTTACATACAACTTCTCATTTCACCACCTACATAGCCACTATGAGGTCCCCGAAGTCTGACCCTTGCCACTGTTTTCCCTCGGGCTGATACTGTTTTTGTGGCCACCCACACATAAACACTGGATAAACAAACTACAGACGTTAGGTGGAATAACAAAAACGTTATTTTGAAAACCTGAAACTTTCATTGGCCACACTTTTGATGTTTTTTGGATTTTAGGACTTTGAGAGTCATGTTGTTTACATCTACATGGAATTATGATGAATTAGTCTGTGCTTCCTGCAATGACGCCATTGTGACACTATAATGTTTCCGTGTGAAGTTCAGTCAGACGTGTGAAGAGTTATTATAATACTAATACTAATTAGCACTAATAATAGTATTACTAATAATAGTATTGTCACACTTCTCACTTACACATTTTTGATTAAAAAATGAAATGCATTAAGACGCCAGCTGCTGCAGGTTATGGATTTAATCTACATCACACAATGAGCTGCAAACAAGAATAATGAACAGTGTTGACTGTCTCCCACTGGATGTTTCTTGTGGTTCACATGCACAGACATTTTTATACAGTATACACAGCTTATACAGTAGCCATCCTTTGTGTGAGGTGTGTTCAGACTCTGTTTATAAACTCAGTAATTCTTTAAGTGACTTCAAACGCAGGGGATTAACCTCATCAGTGTAACCTGCCTGGCCACGCAAAAGGCTTATGTGGTCGTGTCAGTGTGAGAGAAGTGTTTTCTCACCACCTTCCAAAAGATCTTACACGGCAGCTGCGATGATTGACAGGTAGAGGGCTGATGACGTAACAGCATACTGTTTGAACTCTTTGTGCCACACCAAGCATCCGCTCCAACAGGAGCTGTGCTGAAATACTTGGAAACTATAGACACAGTAAAATCGAACATGAAAGGTGATGAGTCAATCAGATATTGATGTATGACTCAATCAGATATTTTTGGTATCACAACTGCACAAACCATATGCTGAGCATCACACCAGGGTGGTGAAACTAATGAACTTGATAACCTCTTCTTCTTCTTTTTTTATCCAGTGCCAGCCGGCACACAATCTACAGGTGCACAGCCGCCATGTTCACTACATTACTACACACCACATTCTGCCCCATTTGTCGCCTCTTACGATCAGCAAGGGGATGCTGGGGACCTATTCTACCCCGGGTCCCCACAGGGAAACTTAATGAACTCAAACAGCATCGTCTGTAATGTGGGAAGAATATAATAAATTATCTCCGCCTGTTATTTCACCACTTCCCTTAGGATCCTCTACTTATTGGCTTAGCCAAATCCACTGAAAGCCACAACTACTTGAGCAGTTCTTAATGGATTCAATCCAACATGGTGCTTAGAATCCACACAGTCACACCTAGCACCTCAAGCTCCTCAGCAACTCCATGTTTTTCAAGGGTTGTGTTGAGTGGGATTGCAAAAGTAGGCCAGTGTGTAACGTTAAATCAAACCGAGTTATTTGGCATTTGTGAAGTAAATGAGAGTAAAAGAGTCGTCAGTTCATTTCAGTGTCAGGTGGATAGATGTTGGCCATGCTGCGCCATTCATCTACTTCAGAAAGCAGTGGAACAATAGAGGCAGAAACATCAGCAGGAAGTTGAGTCCTGGTGGCTGCGATGCAAAGCTGGTCACATTGCAGTCGTCACTGTAGCAGCAGTGAACTCTGACACCAGGGGCTCTGTAGCCCTGACTGTTGGCCTGACTGCAGAAAGACCTGTAGGAGCATGACTTCATCACCCCACCTGACAGACGGACAGACAGACAGACAGACAGTCAGACAGAAACAGATGCCAGTTACCCAGAGCAACTCACAGAGATAGAAAAAAAAGAATCTGGCTGTTAAATTATGAAACAAGACTCTTGTTTGACATTTTTTTATTTTGTCACAAAAACTTCCACAACATATCTGACACACATAATACTGGTTTCTGCTTTTGACCTACTTTTTAATGTTAAATATAAAGCTGTAATTGTGAGACAGTGAATTGTCTTGGCGCCTTTAATGCTTGGTGTCCTAATTAAGGGTATTGATTGAGTAGGGACGGAAAAGCACTTAATTCTCTTAAAAGCCTCAGACCCCCGCTGACTGGGATATTTCTCCAGACAGCAGCCTGTCCTCCATTAAACAAGAAACACACACACACACACACACAGAGATATTTATTGTTGGTATAAAGGTATAAACCAGTAAAAAAGGCCACTACACTGTCACTGATGGACTCACTGTCATGGCCCACCACCACAGCGCAGGCATCAGAGTAGGCGGGACAGGATTTGGAGCCTTGCCGGTTGCAGTCATCATTATTGGAGCCCATACAGGTATAACATCGCAGAGCCTCACCTAATGGACACAGAAAAAGACATCCTGCTATAGACTCACATACAATACACTGACTGACAGAAAGAATCACAGTTTTATCTTAACTTAAATATTTTCTTTAAAAAGGAGGAGGAACAGGTGGATACATTTGAAATGAGTGAAACCCATATTAAACCATATTAAATCTGTGTCAGGTGTCCTGACCCCTTATTTCAGCTGCTGATGCTTATGCTGCTGCTGCTGCTGCTGCATTTGTCCTATAAAAACCCATATTTAGACCGTGGTGATGCTGAAGACAGCCAGCTGCAGCTGCACCACCGCGGTAAGGAACGCTTTTCACTGCGGCACACGAAAACTAACGCCGTCCTGTTCGTCATTAATTCAAAAACCAAACATTTTGGTTTTTGAGGCATGTTTTTTATCCTCTATTAGAAAAATGGGTTAAAGCTTTAATGAGCATGTATTGAACATTATGGTAAAACAAAATCAAAACACTTCTGATGTGTTCTGATGTGACAAAAAGTTTTCCTAAATCAAGCAAAGCATTTAACTGGTTCCCATAAAGCTTCAGGGGTCCACTTCAGTACATAAAGGTCTAGTCTGTCTCTCTAGAAGATGGAGTGGTTGTTAAAAAACGAGTTGACCTTTAAAAAATCACTTAAATGCTTCCTTTAGAAAACCTCAATCCGTCTCCTAAATTCTAAAATGACCCTTCACAAACTGCCTTTAATGCTGCTCCCTAAGAGGATCAAACAGAGCGGGACTTCCAGGCATCACAGAAAGCCTCAAACATTCCTCAGCGACACGTCTTGTTCAGTTTTCATGAATATAACCTTATATTCATGAAAACGGTTCTCAGTTATGATGGCTGAGAACCACCACAAAGTGTTGTTCCCATACAGAGGTGTGGTTTTATCAGAAATGTCACTGACAAAATCACAACATTAACAACAAAACAATAACAACAACAGAAAACTGTGATTTCTGGTACGAGTTTTTGTATTTGTTTTTTTTTTGTTGTTGTTGTTTTTACTGTAGATCTGCTTTTTCGTGTGTTGACATGACATAAAAATATTCCCTGCCGTTTGTGGTTGACCCCAATCTATCCCCGCAGCACAGCTGCTCTACACACATGCTGTAAGTATTAGCTTCCAGGCCTATTAAGAGATTAACTGCTGGGGTTGCATGTTAGCTACAGAGGAGGATGACAGAGTGAAGCAAAAAGCAGGATAAATATCATAGAAATGAAAGGCAATTAGCAATTAAGCGTCATCATAAGGTCTTAACGCAGAATCCTCTTATTATAGTTATTATAGTTAAACCTGACATTTCTATCATAAGAAAGTAGAAAAATGTGGCATTGTTATCTCCATTGTGTCCTATCCTGTCCTGACCGAGATATTTTGTGCAGTCAATAATTTCTTGCCTCTTACAGGAAGAATTAGAAGTACAGAAAAGCAACAAGTGTCAATTATTCTTGGAAATTCAAGGGTGACAGGAGAGACGAGTCCCTGTAGAGACAAGACACCAACCAGGTTGAAATGGCAGGGTGACGGAGGATAGAGGAGTGATTTAATATGAGGAACTGTGAGGATGAAACAACAAGGGATATAGGGAAAAAAACAAGTCCTTACTGTTGGTTGGTAACAGGAGCAGGGAGAGCAGGAGGAGCGGACAGCACTGGACAGCTCTCATTGTACTGATGGTCCTTGGTCGTCCTGACTACACAATGAAAAGCAGCTTGTTTGCTCCTAAAGTCCCCTGAGCTTAATCTTAGCTATTAGAGGAGCTAATATTGCCTCCTGCACCGACGAGGAGACACCAGCCCCTCCACCAGGGCCCACAGCTCTGTCCTCAATGTCAATGATTCTCCTCCAGCCTGGACAGACAAAAGATATAAGTATACAAGGACACACACTGCACTTTTCACCTTATGTACCCTCCTTGCCCTAGACACACCCATCCCCTTTCCTGTTCCTGTGTCCACCTGGTCCAGCCCTTACTACATCACCATGCTACACCAGGTCTACATCCCAGCCACAGGGTCAGTTTAATCTGCTGAAAGGGGAGTGTTTGCCTGTGCTGTTCATTTGTGTGTGTGAGATCAGTATAAACTGCATTCACTTTATACATTTTGTTGATGCTTATGTAGATTATGCCTATATTCCACAGTGATGTATTTGATATTAATGCAGCAGTGAATCCAGTTTAGCATTTGGGAAGATGAACTTTGGAGTAACAAATCAGAGAAGGTGTGATACAGCTTCTAGAATCTCAGTAAATCATTTCAGGTTTGCTGTCGTCTGTCCAAAGGACAATGGCTTTTTATAAATATGTTTATTGCTGTCAAGGCGCAACACTGCTATATTTGTCAAAAAGTTCAGATGTAGCTCTAAAAAGTAGTAAAATATTCGGTACTTCTATTTTTTTTTTGGCCTGGAAGGTTATACAGGGGGTCCTCGAGTTACGACGGTCGCGAGTTACGTGTTACGACCACTGGTGCTGGCAAAAGAGAACCCAAAAGCACAACAACGAGGCAGGCGAGTTGAAAGGGAAATCAATTTACTTTAGTCCAAAAAACAGGCAGAGTCAAAACCAGGAGATCAAAAAAACAGGCAAACAAATCCGACAAGGGGCAGGCAGGAATCCGAAGTCCAAGAGGGGCAAAAACAAGATCAGAAACATGAAGGCAGAACTGGAAAAATGCTGGATAGCTTGGCAACGAACAACACAAGACAATCTGGCAGGGATCAAGTGGAAATGGACTAGAATATATACTGAGGGACAAATGAGCAGATGAGCTGCAGGTGAGGAGATGGGTGGGGAAAACCAGGTGAGGGGAATGAGTTGATTGGATGGCAGGGAAGAAGGGCAGGATCTGAAATGACAGGAGAGTTAGTGAAGTGACAAAAAATAAAAACAAACTAAGAGTAAGTGTAACTACGTTACATTACGTCGTTTTCGTGGTTACGACACATCTCCCGTGAACTTCCTTGTTTCGGCTTAAGCAGTTTGCCCCGTAAATACGTACAGACTTCGCACGGGAACTAGTTGGTGAGCGCTCTCTCTGTCTCTCAGCGTGCCTGCCGGCTCTCCAACACCTCCACAGCACAGCTAGGCTACTCTGCCTTGTGTTTACTTATGTGAAATGGACGGCTGGCGGGGGACAAGGATGGGTTCGGGATCGTGGCAATACCGTAGGTTTATTCACAACACAGGGTCTACACGGTTGATATCAGAAATCTAAAGGAAATGCGCATTACACTCGCGATGTCAACCCCTACGGTGTGTCAAGAGGGTCAAGAGGGACAAAAGGCAATTCACCACAGTAAACTCTCATTGTAGGGCGACATCTAGTGGCACAACTTTGTAACTACCTTACCTATGAATGTATGTTCCGACTTACGTCGAAATTTGGTTACGACACATTCTCAGGAATGGATCTCCGTCGTAACTCGAGGACCCCCTGTATTCTTGACAATAATTTAAAATGGCAGTTGCTTAATCGTTTTTTTTTCTTTTAAAACTTTGTCCATAGATTTCACATGAAGCAGTGCATCATTTCCACATGAACTAAAGATTACACGTAACAGTTTATTTGCGGTCACGCCAGGTGAAGAGGCTGAGTGAACCCGATGCGTTGTATTGCCATCTTTTATTGCACTCAGTAAGCAGACGCTGTACAGTAGCTTGAGTTATTCCTCAGTGTGACACAATGACCATAGCAGGACAAGGACATATCCATCCAAAATTAAATTACTCCCGGTCACAACTGAATACAGTCACGAATAGTTTGCCTCATATCAAAATAAAATCCAAAAAAATAAAGTCCCACGATTTCATCGAGAAAGCTATGACAAGTATGACAAATATCTACAAGGTTACACGGGGAAAGCAGAATGAGGACGACAGAATAACTGTCAAAAATGCAGATACCTCCTAAAGTATATACAAACATAAACATTACAGGTTTTTTTCTGTCTCTCTCATGCAGTAAGCTCTTGTGATAGTTTGTTAAATACGTACAGACTTCGCACGGGAACTAGTTGGTGAGCACTCTCTCTGTCTCTCAGCGCGCCTGCCGGCTCTCCAGCACCTCCACAGCACAGCTAAGCTACTCTACCTTGTGTTTACTTATGTGAAATGGCCGGCCAGTAAGGAGATGCACACGGACACAGATGGGTTCGGGATCGTGGCAATACCGTAGGTTTATTCACAACACAGGGTCTACACGGTTGATATCAGAAATCTAAAGGAAATGCTCATTACACTCGCGATGTCTACCCCTACGGTGTGTCAAGAGGGTCAAGAGGGACAAAAGGCAATTCACCACAGTAAACTCTTATTGTAGGGTGGTGTTATAGCGACATCTAGTGGCACAACTTTGTAACTACCTTACCTATGAATGTATGTTCCGACTTACGTCGAAATTCGGTTACGACACATTCTCAGGAACGGATCTCCGTCGTAACTCGAGGACCCCCTGTATTCTTGACATAATAATTTAAAATGGCAGTTGCTTAATCGTTTTTTTTTTTAACTTTGTCCATAGATTTCACATGAAGCAGTGCATCATTTCCACATGAACGAGATTACACGTAACAGTTTATTTGCGGTCACGCCAGGTGAAGAGGCTGAATGAACCTGATGCGTTGTATTGCCATCTTTTATTGCACTCAGTAAGCAGACGCTGTACAGTAGCTTGAGTTATTCCTCAGTGTGACACAATGACCATAGCAGGACAAGGACATAGCCATCCAAAATTAAATTACTCCCGGTCACAACTGAATACAGTCACAAATAGTTTGCCTCATATCAAAATAAAATCCAAAAAAATAAAGTCCCACGATTTCATCGAGAAAGCTATGACAAGTATGACAAATATCTACAAGGTTACACGGGGCAAGCAGAATGAGGACGACAGAATAACTGTCAAAAATGCAGATACCTCCTAAAGTATATACACACATAAACATTACAGGTTTTTTTCTGTCTCTCTCATGCAGTAAGCTCTTGTGATAGTTTGTTCACTTGGTGGAGTATCAACATCAAACTCGGGTTCTCAATCTGAATCTCAGTCGTTCACTTGTTTAAAGAGGAGACAACAACAGGAGTGGGTAAACAGTCTTCTCCCTCAATGGCTGTCATGGCAACTTCGTTATAGATAATTTAACAACATCTCACGTTCTCATTCTCATACACACGCTCGCACAGACACGCTCCTTAGCGATATGGTACGTTTTCTAAATCTTTACACAAATACCCCTGTTACAGTACAATACAACCACACGGCAAAAATGTACAGAGTGATTTAGAGGAGGCTACTCATGTGGCTCCTGTGCACACAAAGTCAGTCGGGAAAAAAATAGAAGATCGCTTCAGCCTTAGATGTCCATCAGTCGTTGGAAGCGTGATAAATACAACTAAGCTTTATTTTTCCAGGACGTTTTTCCAAACCCTCTCATCTCGTCACTGACATTTGGCCTGGGTGAGCCGCAGCTGCTAACTCTTCCCCATCTTAGCGATCAGCTCATCGCAAATCTTTGTCAACTCCTCAATTTCTTTGTTCTGTAAAACATAACATGACAATTTATAAGCTTAATAAGTAGGATTGTTTTTATTTGTTTGTTTTTTTTTCCTGACTGCGCATGCTTGTTTATCACGTCGCACCACTGACCTTTTGCTCCAAGGTACGTTCCAGGGAGTCCACTTTCATCTGCTCCTTCCGCAGACTGGCCTGGTGGGCAGCTTGCTCCTGCTTGGCCTTGGCCCGCACCTGTGCTATCTCGGTGTTGGCCCTGGGAACAGACAGGTGATACAATGAGAAACACGTCACCTCACACACCAACTCGCATGAGCTCAGGAGGACGTGAGATAGCACAGTCTCATATTTGCAAAGCCAAAAGAGAAGAAGAGTCGAAGTGAAACATAAAATCTACAGACACAGGTAATAACAAAGGCCAATGTAAAAATATATCCCAAATATACAGCATTTCAGCTGTGCATTGTGTTATTGTATAGTTAGAGTGGTGCAGTGATATCATTGTGGGGAAACACTGTAAAATCACAGTTGGACAAACATATATGATGGGAGCACGCAGAGACACACTTGTCCAGTTTCTCCTCTGCGTGGATCTTCAGGGCTTGATATCGCTGTTCCTCTTTACGCACTCTGGACAGATACTCCTGAGCACACTTCTTCAGTACCTCTTCATTCTGAACGGAGTGAGAAACAATCGCTGATCACTTCCAAAAGCCACCGAGCAGAATCACAGATGATTGTTGTTTTTTGGTTGTTGTTGTTGAGAGTAAACAGTGTGTGTAGGTCACCTTGCGGTAGCCCTCCAGTACATCTTTCATCTTCTCGTAACGTCGGAAGAGGTCGGCCAGGGACTTTTCCACAGAGTTGAGGTCGGCCAAGGCCTGATCCTTCTCCATGATCAGCTGCTGGATGGTGTGGTGGGAGAGAGACTTCTCCTTCTGGTCATCCTCTGGTGGAAACACAGACATACTGCAGATCAGATCACCAGTCGGCAGCGTGAACTGAACACTCTGCTGCAGTTAGCCCATGTACTGTTCAAAGACTTACACCAACACACATATGTACAAACGGATGTTTTGTCTGTGATGATATACAGTATATCTAAATGGATTTGTGAATTGGTATGACCTCACAGTGCTTTATGCTGAACTATATGTGTATTTCTAATAAACCACTGTGGCATGCAAACAAAAACACTGAACAATGGGGAAAATAAAGACACCTGCAAACCACAGAAAAACCCATACAATAGGCTGGTTTGCTCTTAGCGGCTTCAAGGTCAAACAGGACTATGGCAAAGCTTGCACAGAAGCTTTCCCTTTCCTTTCCTGCTACAAGCTTAGATGACCATCCTGCTTAACTTGTTAATTCTGCATTAACGATGCAACGCTCCACAGTGCAGAAAGTGTAAATGTGCATGTAGAGGTTTCCAGTGAAGGGTTATGAACAAATGTGTATGGTGTTATCTGAATAACAAACACTGAGAGATCCCATTAAAGGCAGACAGAATTTGTCATGTTTTACACATTGAGTTACAGTACCACAACATACGGGACAAAATGCAACAAGTGGACAAACAGTTGTCAGTGGATGAGATGAAGAAAGTGAGCGCAACTCTCTGACAGAGAGATGGAAAAATGGGAGCTGACAGAAAAAAAGTGAAGGACAAGTCCTTGTTACTCACCTGGCATGCCTGTCAGGGTTATCAAATAGTAAGGGGCAAAGATGGGAGCAGAACAGAAAAGAAGGGACTGTGTTAAGTCAAGCTGGGAGGGCAAGACACGTGAGAGAGCCGACACAAGCAGATTGAGACAGACTGATTCTTTTTGAGACAGTGCTTTAATGCAAATAGGAAATGAAATTATACAGCAGCGAAAATCAAATCTCCATGATGTCCGGAGGTGGTGAGGGAGATGTGAGTGAGGGCAGGAACGATGCAGAGCTTTGGTGCCTCCAGAGACGCAGGCGTCAATATTCACTTCATATCAATCAAACAGGAAGCGAGCAAATAGCAAAGCTGTGTCAGAGGATAGAAAACCTCTCTGCTCAGTGGAATCAGTGGGAACGTGCTAACGGGCACACAGAGACCTTATGTGTTTTGCTTAGTTTGCAAATAAACAAGTGCAGCAAAAGGTGGGTGCAAAGAATGGGGGGTGGGGTTGGGGGGGTCATTTATTTTAAATAAATATGCATTGAAAAGACGGGTTAAAGTAACCTGTGACCTCGGTCACTTTGGTCACGTAAGTAAATGCAAACGACCTAAAATATTTAAAGTCAGACTCACCAATCATTTGTGCGATTGTCTTCTCATACTCAGCAACAATTCTCCTGTGGATGAGAAATGACAAAACAACAGGATATAAATGCATTTATATCTATCTATTCAAATATACACAACACCAAAATAAACAAATTTTATGCATGAGTGCAGACGTTGATATGACAGATGAGATAGCTGTGTTTACATTTTCTCCATTTCATGGTTCATTCTTATCTGCACTGTGAGCCCCGTTTCTATCTGAGTCGTACTGTTTCCCTAACCTCCAAGCCAAAGGCCTGAAGGGCCCAATACCAGGCCTTGTTTTGATAAATGCAGGTTACCAAATGTAAGAGGATTCATTCGTCTTTTAGCCCCTCCTTATCCTGAGCCCAATAAAACTAATGAAGTAAACTCATTGCCTCATTCACACTAGCTCACTTTCGATGTCTGCAGACATGTCATCAATACTTCTGGCAACATACAGCCCTGGCCCTCGGGCGATAACATAGGCACAAACAATCATTTGAAACACCTGACGATCTTTAATGGCACACTGGTGTGCCACGGCACAGTGGTTGAAAATCACTGCACTAGCTGAGTTGTGTCCAGCTGGACCCACACCACCCACCACCCGCTGAAAGAAAACATGGCGTCTGTGCTGCATATTTCTGTCACATACACTGTATACAATGTGTCTAGTTAAACCCCTGTTGTCATTCAGTTGTTGGTGTATAATCCAAATGTCAGGAAGTTACAGCAGCCTCACATATCTTCTTGTGGAGATCTAACTTTTTGACCCTTACGAGATATCACCTACATCTGCTTCTCTCTTCTCCACCATGAACCCTAATGCTGATAATCAGACGGTTGTCTTTGACTGGCTCGCCCCCCTGCAGTTAACCATGGCTCTGTTTGTCAGTTTAAGCTCGATAAACCAATTGACAGATTAAACGGCGACAATGGGTGAAGCTGCTAATCGTCATGTCTGTTGAACAGAAACTCTAGGAGGTGTTAAATCAGTATGTGTGGGTGGGACGGCCCAAACTGCTGCTTCCTACCTCATCTCCACCACTTCCTGTCGGCTATCTTCATACTTCTTCTTCCACTCCAGCACCTCCTTCTCCTTTGTCACAATCTGAGCACAGAGACAAAATAATCAAGTGAAGTGTAATATATTATTCTATTCATATTATTTATGACGTATAGAATAAAGGGAAACATGTGGGGCACCTCTTCTCGAGCAATTCCCAACGAGTGGTCCAGATCCCTGGGCAGATGGGGACTCTCCCCTTCGATGTAGCTGCTGCTGGTGGTCCTGGCGTACAGTGAGTTCTTGGACACGGCGTTCTCTGCTTGAGACGATGTGTCTCTGTGCTGCTTCCGGGAGCCAAAGGAGAGGAGGGAGAGAAAGGGGAACATAACCATTTACAAAGCAGACTGAGCTGAAGGTGGGACATCCTCATCCTCTGGCCCACAGGCACAGTCTCAACAAGATTCCTGAACCAAACCACAAGGCAGCATCAAATCATATCAAAATGTACACAGCAAAATTAATATGTAAATGAGGCAGGGTAGTGATGATCCTGAAGACTTGGCCAGCCGCCACATGATTGGAATGAAACAGTCTTCATAGCCACAGTATGAAGACTGTGGCTATAATGCTGCCCTTGGCACATCACAGTAGCTGGGAGGAGGCAAGGCGGAGGGGAGGGGAGGGGAGGGGAGAGGAGGGAGGGCAGCAGCTGATACAGCGAGGAGAGGAGGGCACGGGGCAGAAAACTGGGCAGCATGGGATACAGGTGTTAGTCTCATGTTAAAGCACACAGCACATACGAAACCGTCTTACCTGTTGCAGGTACTATAACTATTTACCGTTATTAACATGTATGGTGTGAGGTGACCCTGAACGTATACTGGATTTTTAATGATAAAAATACTGAGACTGAAGACATGATGTTAAGTGTACTTAAGAAACAAAGCATATGCGCACGTGTTAATGTGACCGTCCCACCTTAGGACAACATCTCAATACACACACACACAACACTTTGCGGAAAATGTAAAAAACATTCCTCAAATTCCTCAAACTCTCTCAGCTGCTCTGAGAGGGATTTGGTCATCAGTGAAAGAGCCGGATTACGGGAGGATTTGATGAAATGGTTCAGGCTCATGGGGGAGAAGGAGACCGAGACCAGGAATTGGAAAAGCGAACTGGGAAAAGTGCATTCTCTGAAGAAAATGCGTGTGAATGCTGAAAGCTGGACTGAACATTCATCCAAACTCTGCTGAGTGAGCTTTCACAGCATGGTCTTCAACTGAACGAGCTGAAGAGAGGCAAAGATCTGCTGAATTCATACAAACTAGTTGTAGTAGTAATAGTAGTAGTACTAGTAATAGTAGTAGTAGTAGTAGTGTGTGTGTGTTATAGCAGAAGAAGCAGGAAGATCTGCACAGATTTAAAAAAAAAAACGCTCTGTGTCTGACACAGAGCATGTGGGAAAAGCAGGAAAACCCACCTGGCAAACAAGCTGGATTTACACAGAAACTGTACAACACATTGGTTTAATATTTTGACAATGAGTGAAAGGAGGCTTTGCTGAATACATACATGTAAAATTTGTGTAGATAGTGTAAGAGATGGCTTTTAAAAATGACCTACGTGTGTCTCAGACACTGATGGCAGAGACCAGATTTAACATGGGCGTGAATGAGGCTTTAGAAGGTGCCTGATGCTACAAAAACTGTAACTGATGCTACTGCCACAGTAAGCACAGTAGACTGTACAGATGATTGTAGAGTAGGCTATACGGTGGATTGCACAGTAGGCTATACTGAGAAAAGTAATAGCAGGCGATTCTTGTTGGAGCTGGATTTTTTGGATGTATGAACTGTACAAATCAGATAAAAACACCAAAATTTGACGGAAGATTAAGACATAACAATATGAATAATAATAAACAAACAAACAGGATAACAGGATAACAATTCCTTTCAGCATTCACGCAATAAAGTGTCCAGAGCTGTAATTCCATTACTCTGCTGAAGGTAAAGAGAGGTCAAGTTCAGGTCACCCATGCCCTGACTTCAGTCAGCTATTAGGTTTCCCCTCACAGTCCACTGAAGTGTAAACAGACAATTTTAAGTAACTGGATTTAAGCATTGTCTTAAGTGTTGTTAAGTGCTGTTGAAAATTTGTCTGGGGGCGTTAGACCCCTGGGGCAGTTGTCCACTTTGTCCAGCTGATAAATCAGGCTTGTGTAAAAACCAGCCTAGATCACATGGTTGGTAAACTGCCTACATTTTAATATCACTTTCAGGACAGTGGCAGACAAAACTCACTCAGACTTCAGGAAAACCTGCTTAATATGAACAAACGGGAGAATAGAACACACACAGGCATAAGCAGCACAGTAAACACTAATCAAATGAACCCAGTGATATATGTATGCAGACTACAACAGAGATACTAATACAACTAGAAATCACTACTTACACTACTACACCACATTTGCAGTACAGCTATTATAGGCAGTAAATGTAGGCAGGGTTTAGGAAAGGTCTCATATTTTCTGTATCATCTAGGGTGTACAGGAGATTTACAGTACACTGTGCAGTCTCTGGGTATTTCCATATTATTCTGGCTCTGTACTCCAGGGAAGTTAAAATAAAGTGCTGAATTTCAGCTTTCGGTTTAGGGAATTTATATTTAAACCGAGGAGACAATATAAGAATTGTTGCCCTATCATTTGGTGAACTGTACACAATGTTAACTCTTAACCAGAAGTCGAAGTCAGCACTTCACCCAGTGTACTGGGAATAACGTGTTTAAGACCAAACACTGCACTGTAGCGGGATCAGACTGTGGACAGATCACAGAGCTATAATGTTACTCTTACTCTGAGTAAGGGTGAACCGTTGATATTCCATCGCCGAGTGCTGGGTTTCTTGAGACAACATTGAAAATGTGTGAGACGATGTGAGACATGGAGGGAAAGAGGACTGGGAAGTGTCTGTCCAGTTCCAACACCCAACAGGGGTTTTCCCGCTGATAATATATATATATACACACACACACACACACACACACACACACACACACACACACACACACACACACACACACACACACACACCATGTGCTTCAGCATAATATAACAACAATAGTAGAATAATATCTTCCTCTAGCTGGCATGTGCCCCCACAACAATGTCACCTACCAAGTGTTGCTGGTGGTTAGTTTTGTTAGTGTGGGGAAAGACCAAATCAAAAAACAAACCAAAAACAAACAGGAACATGACTGGGATTTGGGAAAAGCGTCCCAGTCACATTCATGCTAGTGTAAGCCTGAACAGACAACGTGGATGTTGCCAAACATGCAATATAAAGGCGAAGGGCTCGCTTCCTGTGGAGACGGCCGGGAAGAGCTCGCTGCTAGTCAGGGATGGGAGCTGGACGCATTAAGCCATGTTAGAGGTCTCATATGTGAGGAACTGAAGAGGCGCTCAGCAACTCGTTCTCGTGTGAAGTCTGTACGTATTTACGGGGCAAACCGCTTAATCCGAAACAAGGAAGTTCACGGGAGATGTGTCGTAACTACGAAAACGACGTAATTCGCGACCGACGTAACTCGAGGACCCCCTGTATATATAACACATTTACCATGTGCTTCAGCATAAAATAACAACAATAGTAGAATAATATCTTCCTCTAGCTGGCATGTGCCCTCACAACAATGTCACCTACCAAGTGTTGCTGGTGGTTAGTTTTGTTAGTGTGGGGAAAGACCAAATCAAAAAACAAACCAAAAACAAACAGGAACATGACTGGGATTTGGGAAAAGCGTCCCAGTCACATTCATGCTAGTGTAAGCCTGAACAGACAACGTGGATGTTGCCAAACATGCAATATAAAGGCGAAGGGCTCGCTTCCTGTGGAGACGGCCGGGAAGAGCTCGCTGCTAGTCAGGGATGGGAGCTGGACGCATTAAGCCATGTTAGAGGTCTCATATGTGAGGAACTGAAGAGGCGGCAGGACTGCGGATGTCGTGGTGCAGCCACCATGTTTATAAGGCCATGGGTTCACAGTCACACTCAAAATGGTTTGTTAAGGAAGGAGGACGGACAGGCTGAGACACACTCATGCATACACACACACACACACACACACGCACAGAGGCAGACGCGCGCACACACCTGTGTCTTTGCACACACCTGCTATTGTGCAATTGCTAATTCAAGATGCATCTTTGCTCCGTCACACACACGCGCACACACACAGCAGGGGCTCAGCGCAGTACCTGGGGGGTTACAGTAGAGAGGGAAGGGCACTGAGAGATGTTTTTGGCTACCTGAAGAGCCTCTATCCTCAGGGCAGCAAGTACCAGCTCCTCCTGGGCCGCACTCAAAGGGGGGGTGGAGGATTTCAGAGGTAGGGGGTGGGTTGGGGGGTGGGTGCGGCCCAAGGATGAGAAAGCATAGGAAAAACATGTAGAAAGTTGAGCGAACACACCTGCTGTCTACATTTCACACACCACAAAGGGAAAACAAATATGTTGTCTGAAATACAATGACACAACCTACGTGAACTGCAGTATGTTCAAAGAAAAACACACACCATCGCACATAAGAGCCACACACAGGGAACCAAAGGCGTGGCCTAAAAGCTTCATCAAGAAGGGTCATGTGTGGTTTGTCAACACACCTGTAGCTTTTGGGCGAATGCGGTGGGGTTGGTTTCAGCCAGGTCGGGCTCCAGGTACTGCAGGGGGTCGTCACACTCAGTCAGCCTGTCTAACAGGGGCATGGCCAGGGCAGGAGCAGGGGCCTCCATGGGGGCGTGGCCAGGGGACTGAAAGGGCACCAGGAGGAGTAGGCAGAGGGCAGGTAGGAGGGAAGGGATAAGCATGGCAAAGCAAGCGCTGAGTGTTTGTTTGATTGGCAGCACTGTGAGCTGGCAAACTGGCTATTTGTCATCACTGACACTGCTTTAATGAGAATCTTTATGACTGGCTATGGGCCAATTCATGTGGCACTACCTACTGTGACAAAACAATGACATGGAGTAAATGTAGCGAAATCAAAAGAGACAGATACTCTTCACATGATGGTGACAAGACACAGAAATGACACATGTGATAACTGCCCAGCGGGTTTGAGTTAGTATAAAGGCGCCCAGCTCACCTGGTCATCCCTCTCTCGGCTCTGGGTTCGACTCAGTGACTCGCTCTCCCTCTTCCTGCCCTTATCCCCGGCTGAGCCCTCAGGACCAGGCCGAGAACTCAGCACCGGTGTCTTCATACCTGCTGTAATCTGAGCCTCCATCTCCTCAAAGCTCCTGCACAGAATGAGCCACAGTGAAGGGGAGAGAGCGGGAGAGAGAGGCACATGACATGTTATCTACAGGGTTGGATGGACGAGTGTGTTAATTGAAAACACTGCTGGAGCAGCTGAGCTATTATGAAATACAAAAATTGCTGTGGTTTACTATATGCAAATTAGACTGTGTGATTATATGAAGGACACATATTTCCAGACAGCACACTGTAGAGTAGTGGTCGAGTGTGCGTTACCCTGTGCAGGGGGAGCAGGGCTCAGAGCCCTGTGCACCCATATTCTTGGTTAAGTTGTCAGACACCGAATCCAGCTTCAGGTACAATGATGGTTTCTTCGCAGAAGGTGGCTATCAGACACAACAATTAATTTCATTTTTGGTTGTAGTGTTTTTGTTTTTTGTGAATAAGCAGGATCTCTGAAGTATGTGAAACACTCACCGGTGAAGAGGAGCCAATCTTCTCCATGTACTCGATTTCATAGTCTTGTACTGCCATAGAAAGACAAAAAAAAAAAAACAGGTTTTAGATGAAGAGGGACAAACAAGGAAACAATTCATTCCAGTGTTGAGTGATGGACTGATGGGATCAGATGTTCTCTATTTCACCTCTGACCCACATGGGTTGAACCACACAGCCTGTGGGAGGGAGGTGTCTCTTCCAGAGGTCAGAAGACAGTGGTGAACTGTGCCTGCAGGCTTTTTTCCAATGCTACAAGTTACATCAATAATGTTGCCACATGAATAAAGAGTAAAGAGGCTGAATGCTGCACATGAGGGTTCATCCGAACACTGATTTCCTTTCAGCGCTGCCTGTGTGCTGAATGCTTTGATCTCTGTTAGCGGTGGTGGTTAGAGGTACAAAGAGAGAAAGGCCTCACCTAGAGTCTGATGAGCGAGAGCGCTCTCATTAACAAAAGACGAAAGGTCGGATGGCTGAGGAAAGTCTTGTCGATCAGAGTCCAGGTCTGCATCCATGTCATGCAGCGACGCCCACTTATGGCCGGTGGAGGAGGCCAGCTTCTCCTCGTCTGTGGCGTGGTCGTCCTGTGGGTGGACGGAGGGAGGTTCATCTGCAGTTGCAGGGTCCTGGAACACAAAACAGGGATGTCAGACAAGGAAATGCGAGTAGGGACATTTTAAATACGGAGCACTGGGTACGCACCTGCGATAGGTCAGACAGTGGTGATTTCTTCGGTGACCTCTTCACTCTGAAAGTATTACTGCCAAAAAGACAAAATCGCACAACTCTTTATTTGATCCAACAGTCACTGTGTAACTGCAAGTACGCTGTAAGGCTAAGTACTGTATCTCAAACAAGTGAGGCCACGAATGCTAAAACGCAAAACTGGTTGGGTACATCTATAAATACCATTAATGCTTCGAGCATTATTGCCCCGTTTACAACAGTACTACTTACTGTAGTCTATGTGCAGCTGAAAGGAGCAAACAGTGAATCGTTTGTGAAGAAGGCTTAATCTGTTTAGTAACTGAATACATACTGACACAACCCCTTGTCAGGAAAGTTAGAACTGATGCAATGTAGTAGGTTAGTTATGACACCGATGAAAACACAATCAGTAATCACAGGGCAGCTGCTAGTGGCAGGTAATTATTTTTGATTCAAGCTAACTTTTAAAAAAAAGTTAAATTAAATTATTTAAGATCAGTAATACATGGATTTTCGATGATTGTTTTGAGAGTGAATTTAAAGATCTGAGCTGTAGCTTACTTCAGTCCGTACATTTTCGCATCCTGTCAGAAAGTGTTTCATGGTTTAAAGTAAAATTCATCATGGGAAAAACATTATGAGACAACAACCAGGACACTACTCATCCATTTGAATAGAAAACAATTGTGATAAAGTTGAAAGTTTCTTTCAACAATAGCTAATAGTGAACACAAGAGGGAGCACACGCAACTCCGTTGTTCCACACTTTCATGACAGTAATCATCATCAAAAAAATAAGATATTTTGTTCATTTCACAAGAGAAAATTAGGGAACATTTTGCAGTTTTTGTTTGAAAAATGAATAAAACAGTTTGATTCTGTTTAAAATAACAGCAACATAAATAAAGACAATAACACAACTCCTTGTGCCACATCAATTTCTGAACACCTCATTGAGCATTGCTACACTGACCCCTACCGGTCAAAGTTTTCAAGTCTTCCACACTGGATCGTGATGTGCAGCCCATTGAGGCAAATTGCACTTTGTGAATATGGGCTCTACAAGGAAAATTGGATTGATTGATTAAATTGCATTAGACTTCTCCTTGGGAAAATTCCAGCCCGATTCACAGTTAAATGATCTTTGATTTTTAAATTCAGCAATTACTGAGATAATATACCTAGACAGCTACAATACTATGATCTGGTTTACTTCACACTTCTCTATACATGCAGAATAACAAAAACTCAATACAATTATTCTCCAGTTAAAAGATGAGGTGAATAAAAGAAATTTATCTTAAAGTGGGAAAAGGGGATTGTGGTGTTTTTGTTAATAGGAAGAGGACAACAGGGCAACATGCTGATTTAAAATAAGCCACATAGGATTAAGGGTCAAAAACTGTGGATGGTTGCGTTGCCCCTGTACTTACAACAGACAACATAGAGAGGACACACCCCTGGACTTCCTGTGACATATGAAAATACACAGACACAGGTGACAGAGAGACAGACAGAGGACACTGCATGGCATAGTAGACACAAATGACAAACACACAGACTAACACCCAATCCAACATTACTACACATGTATACTACCTCCTTTCAGTAGTAATACTATGTGAACTTACGATTTAATGGGAGTCTTCTTCTTCTTGGCAGGTTTGTTCTGATTTTGGTCCTCGAGTTCCCCAATGTTGTCATTGTCATTGTCATAGTCATTGGATGAAATTTCAAAGGCGGCAGAGGGCTTAGGTGGAGAGTTGGTCATCTTGCTGGAGGATTTGAAAGGGTCCACCGAGTCGTTTAAGTTATCCGGGTCAAAGCTGTGGGATTGCCTGGACAATTTAGGGGAGTTGGCAAGTCCCTTCTTTGAAGAAAATGGATTGAAATTCGGATCTTCCCACTTGTCCGTTTCAAAACCGTAGGATGCTTTAGGAACAGGGATCTCATTCTCGTTGCCGTTTTGGCTTGCTGAAGAATCATTGTCCAGCTGCTCCATCTGTGCTGGAGGAGCCTTTCTCAGACCCAGCTTTGGTTTCCTCAGAGGCATCTTGGCACCAGGCTTCTTTCCCAGTTTCTTGGGTGGAGGAGAGGCCTTGTGTACCGCCTCACTGCTCTCCTCGGAGTAGTCAAACTCCAGCCTTACTGACTGATTCTTCGGGATGATCGGTTGGTCTTCTGGGTTGGTGGTTGGCTCAGTCAGAGGAGGTGGGGGACTAGTTAGACCTTGTACCACAGCAGGGACATTAGAACTCTCTGCAAAGGCAGTAATGGAGGTGCAAAGAGGTCCTTTACGACCCAGAACAGGAGAATTGGCAATTTTACTACCACCAGTCTTGAAAGGGTCAATGTTATCAAAATTATCTGGATCCCATTTATAGGAGGCACTAGGGGGAATGGGGGATTCGTCTTTGTCTGTTGAACCAGAGAAAAGTGTCTCCTCGTGGCATAAGGGTAACGCAGGGATGTTTAAGCTCTCTGCTTGGCTGGTATGACCAGTCTCCTCCAGGAGAGGAGGTGGAGTTTCCACACAACTCTTCCTGGTCCTTCGGAGGGTTCCACCTGGGCTCGGGGTTGATCTTCCTTCTGCTTCCTCCTGAGCCTGGAGCGGGCTATTAGTTCGAGGCTTTGCCCGCTTCTTGAGCTCCGGGGTGGTGGTGGATGAGGCTGGCCTTGGACTCTCTGGGTTGGAATTCTGTCTGAGAAGAGGCTTCTTCTTCGCAGACCCAGGACGGACTTTCTTGGGCCTGTGGAGTGTGCCTGGGGTGCTCTCAGTGCCTACACTGAAGGATTCAGAATGTGGTCGGAAGCCCCCTGCTGTGCATCCATCAAACAGACCAGAACTCTCTAGTTCTCCGCCCTGGAGGCTTTGGGAACGAGTAAGTGTGTGACTTGCTGAATCCGCAGCAAAGAGGTCAATGTTGTACGTGCCACTGGCTGCAATTGGCTTGTTTTCATCAAAAGCAAAGGATGGGGAGCAGCTGGAAGGGTCAGCAATTACCAAGTCAGAGGTAGGCTGACTGACTGAGGTGTCTGCTCCTGCAAAAGATGGAGAATCACATGAAATGTAAACAAGTTCTACCTGAACATTAAAAAAACACATTTCCATATGAAATTTGGATGATCATGTAAGTTTAGCTGTTGGGTGGGTTAGATGTGAACAAGAAATCAACACTACGACAGGCTTTGCTCACATCCAATTATAGAAATGAATGTGCTTTACATATTAGAATGAATCTCTCAGCTGAACAGAATATGCCATCTGAGTGAGAGGATTGATTATTAGCTAACTGATTATCCTTTCCAAGAAATCCCAGCAGCCTCAGTTTTATGCAGTGAAGATGCCTGTCTCAGAAAACACAGCCTGTAAAAATCCTGCTTCTGTTACTCTCCACTAGATGGTGCAACAGGACTTTTTTTTCCCCCTTTTCTCCCTTTTTGTTCAGCAGCGTGGTAACAGAGAATTCTCCTGAACTAAGCATACAGCACACTGTGGAATGAAAACTGCCTACTACACACCTCTGTCATCTGATGTCAGTTGCTGGATGTGCGGCTCCGCAGGAGAAACAGCCTTAACTGGAGTTGTGGATTCAGGGGTCTCAAACGCTCCATCAGAATCTGAGCTCCTTTAATAAAACACAAGGACACACTAAGTCAATGATGCACTGAATCAGACGGACAGCACTCCAACTGTAATGAGCTGAGCAACTCAATTAGGTTCACTGGTTAGCTGTGATATTGTTTTATCATAGAGATTTTGTAATTTTGCCAGGTACGCACAGTACATCAGAGAGGAACGGAAACATCAAAATCTTCTTCTGATGATGTTTGATGGCGACTGGCAGACAACTTTCATGTTTATTACTGCCACCCATCCAACACTTCTGTGATACTCAGCAGACACACACATCTAAATGTATTTTTCTAGCATGTTTCTGATAATAGCAAACATCCAACACACAGAATCCCCACCTTGACACATGCATTTAAAACACACACACACACACACACACACAAGGCCACCTTGAGATACAAAAATGTCAAACAGAGAGTGGGTGACACGAGAAAAAACATCGAGCCCCAAAAGCAGAAAAAATATGATAACAACAACAGAATGCAAATAAAAAATCACAATATTATCATCAAATATATACTGTATCTTCCACAGCACCATAAAGACAAATACATACATACAGCACACAGCCTGAATACTAAGGTACAGGTTGTACTATTATCATTATTATTATCATGACTGTTATTATTATCTGTGGCCCAGTCATCCCATCTTGTCTCACCTCTGTCTGACCTGCTCGCCAGCAATTTTGACCATGCTATCATGGCGTGAGGCCCAGGAGAGACGGCGGAGCAGCCCCAGAGCTGGATCCGACTCTGGGCTGTCCCCATCCCCTGCCCCTCCCAGCAGTGTATCCCAGCCCCAGCGAGCCCACTGCAGTGGCGACAGAGCCTGCCACGCACTCACGGCCATGGATGCTGGTGGGCTACACCTCTCCAGACCAGAATGCTACTGCCTGACACACAGGTAGCCGCCCACTGTCTCGTCCACAGATGATGACTTAGACCCCTGGATCTTCTGCCTTCTGTCTGTTTCTCTCTACAGTCTAAGATTCTTTGTTCCAAATCTTTCCCTGTTCGATGCTTTGGCATCTGTATCCATAGCAGTATGTCTCCGCTCCTCCCTCGCAAGAAATGAGACTAAGCAAGACTGGCTGCAGAAGCCCACCGCCTGCATACTGTGCAGTCTAGCTCTCTCGCTCTCTCTCTCTCGCTCCCTCCCTCTACCTCTCTCTCTCTCACTTCTTAGACATTTTGCTGTGTCTATACAGAAGAAAAGGCAGCCTACTGCCCACCAGCCTGTCCATTACATACACTACTAATACATTTGACATACAGTTTATTTCCTCTCTTTTTATCTTCACCAGGTTTTCATTTTCTTTAAAGAAATCAGAAAATGTCACTAAAAATATGGCAATTTTCATAGATTAAAAATAAGAAGCATATATTTTAATATGGACCGCTGTGTAAAAAGATATTCATAAGTGCGGGTGCGGGAGACGCCTTCTCCAATACAGTCTTGGACAACATCATGAAAAGAGCCTTCAACAAAGAACAATAAAATGTAATGAAAAACCCAGTGCCGAGGGAAATGAAGAAGATGCCACTATTGTCGATCCCTATGGCAAAATGACAACTCCATGACTATATACCATATTGATCGAGCTAATCTCTAGGTCCACCTCAAGGTATTGCTGAGGCCATTCAGCATCCTCTGGGGCTCTTTACTCACAAGCACACACAACATAAGCTTCTAATAGAACCAGTATCATAACAGAAATGGGGGGGGGGGAGGGTGTCTGGAAACAGCCAATATGACTGTATGTGGTCAATATGTCCACTAGCCCTGGGGCCATACCACTGCAGACATGGAGGTTGTTCTAAGCCAACCTCCATGTCTTTACATTTAACAGCACATTAAACCCCTAGCTGGGACTGAAATGATAATGGCACCTGTTTATTTTTTATTTGTTTCTCTTTCGTTCTCGCTTTTATATATTATGTCACATCATAGACTTTAAAACAATGTAATTATTGTCGTGATGCTGAGATGTGAGATGAGACATCACATGACTAAGAAGGGAGCCAGAGCTGTAATCTCTGTGAGGACCTACTGTGTCCCAGCAGGACAGGACTTGGCCGCCATATTGATTAGGTGGTAAAAGAAGGAGTGACACAGTCTACTACATGTACAGGACCTGAATAATATTTTATACAAAAAGCAAATTTCCAGCACCCAATATTAAATATATGGAAGTAAAACTAAATGTCTATAAGTCGTTATGGTACATGGGATATAAATTAGCTTATTTGTGAGCAGATTGGAATAAAATTGGCCAAGTGCTTGGTCTGTATCCTTGCAGAGGACATTTTTCATGCAACTGCAAACACTGGGTTGCTATGGTAACTGGAGGATGTCCCTGCCTTATGTTCCACTGTGGTGGAAAAAAACAGAGCGGCTGGTTGCACACAGTCCAACACACACGCACATGCACACACATACACACATGCACACAAACTTAAACAACAGGGATCTGTGAAATGTATTATAGGATACAGAAGACAAATAAAGGCACAGTGCGTATGTATGATGCAGACAGCTGCTGCATCAGCATCTTTCTGCTCACATGTGCAGATCTGTTTTAATTTTAAACAAAGAAACAGAAAAAAGAATATAATAATATAAAAGTAAAAAAAGTATAATATTTTTCTGTTTTAGTCCACACTTCCAATCCTGCCAATATCATCTTCATTCACAGAAGATTTGCATCAGTGAACAGACATAAACTCATGCAGTAAAGGTAGTATTGCTATTGAAGGTAAACATGAAACAAATTAAAAGGTTGCACAAAAATCAATCTGCCCACTGTGTTACTGTAGTCACCCATCTTCCCTTGAGCTTATGTTACCAAGCAGCAGACAAAACAGACAGAGGAAAAGCTGTGTGTGGGTGAGCAGTCGGGTGTGAGGGTGAATAGGAACAAAGAGAGCAGCGGTTAATAGCAGCCTAATAGCAGCCTATAGTAGAGGCTGAGATGACGGCCTGCAGACAGACTGATGCAGGGAGCTGCTATATGTGGAAGCAGAGACAAATCCAACTCCGCCTGTCTGAACAGCTTTCATGCTGCTGGAGGCAGAGCCATTGTCAGCCCCAGGGGATGCAGAGGAAACTGGGCAACCAAAAATAAGATGCTGGGATGAAAAATTGGGGGGCTGGTCTTTGTAGGGGTAAAAATAAAAGTGATGTCAGCACTAAAGAGAGGGGGGGGGTGATTGGATGAAAGCTGATGGACAAAGACGAATAGGAGATGGATAAATGGCAGCTTGTCCGCTGGTTAGCAGCTGTGTGATTAGCCTTAATGGATTAGATGCCACGCACTCCCCCCACCATCCATTTCCTATCAAACACCTTTAAAAAGCCTTCCTGTCTGGATGCCGTCTGTCAGCTTTGGTTCATTCCACTCATCCTGTACCTTTAAATCCCTCACCTGCCTCCACCACCTGCTCAATCTCAGCAATTCAGCACTTTTTTTAATCCTCTCAGCTGCTTTAGAGCTTACATGATCAGGATGACTCCTGATCTACTCTTTGCAATTTGGTGTATGAGAGCACATACCCCCTTTTAGGCATATATGTAATGCGGACCTTAGTCGGAGGGAAGGATGTCTGAGGTGTACAGACCCATAGAGGGAGCCCCTGTGCTTTTATTGAGCCAGTGAATGAGCGTCTGGATATGAAGTATTACATCATATGCAATGTACACACAGTAAAGCACCACAAGAGCCTATTACAATTCATGGATATTATCACAATTTTACAGATGGGACGAGAGCACAAAGCAGCTCTGTCCTCTGCAAATGACTCTTCAATCTCAGGAAACGAAAATTTATGGAAAATCCCTTTGCACTTTCTGCAGGTCATAAACAGATCCCGAAACAGTTTCAGTTTTTTTTTTTCTCATAAAGGAGATGCCTTGCAGTCTCCCACTGGAGTCCGGTGTCCCTTTGTCCCAGAAATCCACTCAGTCCAGCTTCAAAACAAAGACGCCACCGACACAGACAAAGCAGTGTCAGACTAAGATAATCTCTATGTTTAATTCCTCGTCGAGCCTAATCTGAGACTTTGACTGCGAGCAGATGGCTCATTAAACAACAAGAGTCCAGGACTGCGAGGTCAGAGAGGGAGTGAGGGGTAGAGCTCCAGTGTGTCCTGTGTCCCCACCCCATTAATGCAGGGCTACTCTAGATGCATTACAGGTCAACATGGAGGTCTTCACTGAAGACAAACTGCTCTTGTACAGATGTTCAAATCCATTAGCTACCCAATAGATTTTGGTGATTTTACACTGATAAAACCATAATAATCAATATTATATTGAATGTCTGTCAATAGATTCTCTGAAACCAAGCATAAAAAATATTTGGTCCATGAACTAACATGAACACTTCCACATTAGGGGTCTACAGTGGGACATGACATACTGATCTCCCAGTGTTTCACAACTGAGGCAGTGAACTCAGTGAAAGTCTTATTAGCTGGCTGATGGTTGGGATGGGGAACAGGGGGAACACTTGTAGGAAAAAGCTACTAAATCAGCCTCCCTGCAGTTAGAGTCTGCACTTTGCCAGCATTTTAATATGTGTTCAGTCCTCTGGGGTCTGAAGGTAGTTGAGATGAAAAACGACTGTGTGATGCTGTAAATCTTTAATTCCTGCATTACTCATGGCACAAACACACGTGCATTCACTCCATTTCCCTTAACCCTCTCATCTGTTTCTCCCCAGGTTCCTCCTCCCATCGCGCAGTGGTGCATCTGAGATATAAATAAAACACAGCAAAGTGGG
>JAFBJQ010041267.1:230361-279435 GCA_016785345.1 Trinectes maculatus
TATAAATACCTCCAGGTCAGACACTATGTGTATACTAAAATGGATACCCTCAATCTTCCAGATGGCTTTGACTCATTAGAAAAGACTATTTTGGATTGTCTTAAACAAGGTCATTTTGTCTCCAAATTTTATTCCAAATTGCAATATCTGAGAACAGACAGACTGTCATTCCTACGAAAACTATGGGAGACTCAGCTGAAAACAAAGATAGACGGTGAAATATGGGAGGAAATCTTACTGTTACCATCAAAAATATCTATATGTAACAGATTCAGAGAAATGCAATATAATATCCTACAAAATGTTTATACATCTCCGTATATGTATAGTAAATATACAGCAGGGGCCTCTCCAAACTGCCCAAAATGTAAGACTGCTTTAGGGACAAGATTTCACTGCCTCTGGGAATGCAAAAAGATTCAAAGGTTTTGGCAATATGTATGTGATGAGGTTAGTGTAATAATTAAGCAGCAACTACAGCTTAATCCAATGTTGTGTTTATTGGGATATATCCCTGATTCACTAAGATCGCATAAGAACACTGTACATTTTTTGCTTATGTTGGGCCGAAAAGCTGTTATGGCTAAATGGGTAGGAGCTGAACCTCCTTCAATACATCTATGGAAATCTCTGATATCAGATTATATTTCCTTGGAAAGATTAAGATTTCGAATTAATGGTCAGAATGAACTTTTCATAGCAAAGTTTGGTGAAGTGTTAAAGTACTTGTGAACTTGGAGCGCAATTGCCTTAAGTGTATGACCTAACAAGACTTTGGAGATCATTGCCGCAAATGTATTCTGGATCTGCTATACATCTTATATAATCTGTATGTACTGTGCTGGACTGTAATAAATCTGAAAATGTTCAATAAAAAGAATGTTCAAAAAAAAAAAAAAACACACAGCAAAGTGGGCCACTCTTGCTCCGTCTCTTTCCCTCTAACTCTCTCTCACTCACTGGTATTCCTAAATTATTGTCCTCCACCCCCCACACCGTACTGCTTCTCCCAGTGTGGCAGTCGCGTCCTCTTTCACACAGAACAAAACATCACCCCACCAGCCTGTGCTCATTTCCTAGTTCTCATCACCGCTGGCTCCCATGAAGCACTCTTATACAAACAGTCCCGTAGTCGAAGCAGACGAACGCACATGTGCCTGTGCACGTGCTCCGATTCACTCATCCTTATGTACATCACAAAAGCAAACAGTAAGACGATGGCGTGCTCTGCTCACGCTGGATTACAGACTGTAACAGGGTTTAATGACAGAAAGCAAAGATGCATCGAAAACCAAGGGAGGCAACGGAACACACTGTCTCAGGCTCCATTAACAACCAGTCCCTGATATCAACAGTAAGCATACCCATAATGCCGCTCAAATGCAAGTGCATTCTGCATAATAAATCACCTGCTGCCACGATGAACATGTATGTTGCATGGAGGACCTATTTATAGCCATGAATAAATAAAACACACTTGAGCTGCTCTGTAGACAACTCTGAACGTTTCCAGACACTGAGCAGGAACGCAGGTTGGGTCACACTCACATGTGTTCTTGAGAGGGACAGGGGGCCTGTCCTTGCTCCATGGACTCGTTGGCTCCCATCCTCAGTTAGCTCTGCCCTCTCCTGCCCCCCTCCAACTGCACCTGCTCTCCAGCCACCCGCCACATTCACCTTCTCCCCAAAGAGCTCCCTCTCCTCTCAGCTCTGATCCGTGCCGAGGAGGCAGCCTGCGTTGGAGGAGGTGAGCGCCGGCTGAGCTAACTGTGCTGCAGTGCAGAGGATGAGTACGTCCTGCTCTCATCAGGACCAAAGCTGTGGATGATTAAGGGCTCCTCACTTCATGCACTGCATCCCCGAACCTCTGGTCCTGAGAACATTCCTGCATCTCATCTGGTGCACAGAACGGTGCAGCAGCAGGAAAAGCAAAATGTCAACAAGAGAATAATCCACAACAAATGGGGAGCAACGATAATCCTGTTCTGTTGTTGTCTGAGGTGCCTCCTCTCTGTTTGGTTTCTGATATCACGGATCTGTGTTGCTGCTCTAACCGGCTCCTCCCCCCTCTCTCCTCCACTCTCTCCCCTGACAGCAGCCTCACGTGCCTTTAAAAAGACAAGCAGCTTTATCCTCTGCTACCACGACGATGCAGTGAAGCCAAACAATAGCAGACCCCCAAAAGCACACTGATTAACAAGCGCTTGCTCTTTCACTCCGGCGCTTCCTCCCATCCACGGTGACGGGACTTCTCGATTGTGCCTCCTGCCACCAGACTCCTCACTTACCCATTGTGTTGTGCAGTGAAAATGTTATTTCTCTGCCCCCTTTTCCCATCATGGAAGCTCCCGGCTCTCAGCGTGGCCAACCAGAGTGACGCCTGAGGTAAACAATGGAGTCTGAAACTAGAATGTAGGTGCACCATTCAACTCTGACCCTATTGTGTTCCGTTCCTTTCAAGCCACTCCAGCAGTAACTCGGAAGCAGCACATATAGGACCAAAAATAAACAAAACGACTCTTTTCAAATATTCAAATGACATACTAGTAAGATTTTTTCTAGATCCAGAGAGAAAGCAAAGAAATCTTTACAGCCAGATATGAGACAGAGACAAAGACGTGCTCTCCTGAAATATGAGCATCTACGTTGCTATATGCAAAGTGTCTCTGTGTAAAATCCCTGGGCAGGAGGCTGCGCTGGTGATGTATATTTTCTGGCACACTCATCAAACTGAATCATATACGGGAAGAGCAATGATGACATTTTGTCTTGCTGTCTCCTTTTCTGTGTCCCTTGGGAATGAAATAAGAGCAGGACCAGGTTGAGGAATTCTCCCATTGATTGTAAAGGAGCTACGAGAAAGAGACTCGCTGGAAATATGAGAAGTGTAAACCTATTGTGCACCGATGGGAAAGTGAGGAAATGAGGCCTCACTACAATAGAAACTCCTGCAGCAGTTGCAGTCACACACTTTCTGTGTGTCAGGATCAGATGTCCCACCAAAATAAAACGTATAGCTCCACTTCACAACAATACACAAAAGCCAGTTTCCAAGTCCAACAGCACGTTTTAAAAGGGGGGTCCCTTTGCATGTAAACATGAAGCCCATTATCAGATGCACTGATGTGAGTCTAGTCTCAGATGAGCCTGTTGTTCGATGTTTCACAGCCTGAGGGGACAAGTAAAACCGATGTCCACTCCCAGCTCCCAACACAAGCCCCTGTTAAAGCAAAAATATTGATTCCTCCTGCTGTTCAGATTCCCAAACCAGTTCAGAGATGAATCTAGGGTGGAAAAGCATGTTCAGTATGTGTGAACTACAGGCTCCTGTGGCCAGCATTAAACATCCTGTGTTTGTTGCTGCTCTGAGAGTCTGGACGTGCAGCTTCAGCTGCAGGCCGAGGAAAACGAAGGAATGAAAAATTGAGCGAACCCCAGCACTGCAAGATGTGGCTGTAGCAGGTTCATCTAAAAGATTTATAATGGTGCTCAAGAAGAATCGGGGTCAGAATAATGATGCTTTGCACTATAGTGACTGATGCTTTCCCTGCCCTTTAAAAATTCTAAACAAGGAAGGTTACAGAACACTAATATCAGGTCATACGTAAATATATATTTCTATATAGTAACTAATACACAGTCCATTTCAACACTAATGTTTAGTAAGATGTATGATGGTATGTCTCCCTGTGTTCATTCATATATGTGTGACTGTGACTGCAGCATTCAGACAGCAGCATGGAGACTAAAATATAAACACTGGACTGTGCACCCTCTGCTGGATGTACATTGTACTGCACTGTGAAAGTGGCTGAGTCATTCTCGCCTATAAAAGTGTCTGGGGGGAAAAAATGAGGTACATGTTTAGTATTATAAGCGGCTGAGCAGTAATGGAGAATAATGAAGCACTTAAACGCAATCAGCATGGAAGCTATGACTGAAAATCCATGTGAAACAGAAGCTGTGTGCCACCAGCAGGAGGCTGCACATAATATACATGGAGGTTATGCTAGGGAAGCTTGTGCTAATGGCGTTTAAGTAATCCAGGTAAACATCTGATCCTTAGGCTTTTCTTATATCCACTATTAGCAAGCCACAATTACATGGTGTACATTCAAGTTTCCATGACCACTAAGTTCGTACAGTAGCAGATCCCTGATTTCTTTGAGTTCATGTGGTGGGTAAGTTGTAATTTTGTGATTGGGGTAATCACAGATGTTGCTCTGGATGTCACTGTGGCAAATAATGCAGCATGTGATGTACCATTAGAGTTATAATACTGCTGCTTAGGAACAATTCAAAACTCCTCTCCAGAGTTACAGGAGATGAGTCAAACATAGGCAGTTTATACTGACCTTTGACCCCCCCACCTCACCCATGCCAAACTGCATACACATATAAATTTGTTGTGTAGACATGAGAGAGATATCAGTTTTCCTATGTAACCCTTGGCAACAGAGTGAACTCAATTAACCATATGTCCAAAGCTTTGAGTATTACCAGGTAATTCAGACATGCAACGAAACACACACACACACACACACACACACACACACACACACACACACACACACACACACATTCGTAATCACAGATGTTGCTCTGGATGTCACTGTGGCAAATAATGCAGCATGTGATGTACCATTAGAGTTATAATACTGCTGCTTAGGAACAATTCAAAACTCCTCTCCAGAGTTACAGGAGATGAGTCAAACATAGGCAGTTTATACTGACCTTTGACCCCACCCCCCACCCCACCCATGCCAAGCTGCATACACATATAAATTTGCTGGGTAGACATGAGAGAGATATCCGTTTTCCTATGTAACCCTTGGCAACAGAGTGAACTCAATTAACCATATGTCCAAAGCTTTGAGTATTACCAGGTCATTCAGACATGCAACGAAACACACACACACACACACACACACACACACACACACACATTCAGGGCACATTTTCAAAATGACTAATTATGTGTGCCTGACGGTAGAATGGGAAATGACCTAAGTGACAGGTTCAGGTGCAGTCAGGCAGAGTTCATGTTCATACCTTAAGGCAGTAATGCGGGGTGCAGAAGCAGGGCAGGGGTCCTCATACTGGGAAGCAGGTGGTGCAGGAGGAGAGGCGGGGGCTGGAGGTGGAGGTGGAGGTGGAGGAGGAAGGAGGGGGGATGCAGGCGGGGTTGGTAGAACTTCAGGTGGGAGCCTCTCTGGCGGGGTGGGAGGAGGAGTGGGGAACTCTGCACTGTCGTGGAGGAGAGGAGCGGGGGCAGGCAGGAGGTGGTGGTCAGAGGGAGGCAGGGGAGGAGGACGGTGACCTCTCTCAGCCTGCTCAGCGAGGGGCGGCCTGCAGGGGGAGGCAGTGCAAAACATCAACAGACTGGAATAAGGAAGTCAGGTTCAGCGATATGAAAGGCCCCCAGAAGACCCACTCTATTTCCCCCCACACATAGGAACCATGAAGGAAACTTACCTGCTCTGCCCGTCAACCGAGCTGGATGCATGTCCACATTAACCATCCTAAGAACAGCTTGTCATTAAACTGCAACTCCCCTCATCAGTTCCCTGACAGGAGAGTCCACGGTTCCTCTGTTTGCTCTACTCGCTATAACCTATACTGAAGTGGCCTGTCTGAAGGTGTCTGGCTCTGTCATCATTGGCCACCTGGTGGAGTGGATTTGGCACTGATCCGGCCCGGTCTTATCAGGGCTGGTAGACTCTCTAATCAGACAGGCAATGCGATGGGACGCTCAATGCAGCTGTTAACCCACTTGGGGCATGCCTTCTGTTTAGCTCTAAAAATAGCCCACAGCCTCTTCTGCAGAAGAGAGCGCCACCAATACCACGAGAGACTAAAACGCACAGAAAGTGCTCAAGCATCACGTCGACTGACCCCTGAGCTGCAGATTCCAAAAGCCTCTTTTCCAGCTCCTTTCAGACTGAAACTGAGCTGTGTTATTCTCCACCTCTCTCCACCGGAAAGTCAGAACTTAATAACATTTAATGAGGGTGTGTGCTTTTCTTAAGGGCGTTTCAAGCTGCAGTTTACATCTAACGCGGGTCTGGTTCCTCTTATTGCATTCCTCTATTCATCTTATGGAAGTACCAACGCTTGAGTTATCAACGCTGAGTGGCTGCATTAAGACAAACAAGACCATTAGATGGAACTTTGTTTGTTTTCATTCCAATCCATACAGCATGTCAGCATCAGTGGCCGCATTCGCACGTGCAGCCTAGAAATAAAAACAACCAGGTCACGACGTGGTCTGAACAAACTGTGTATTTCTTCACTTCTGACTGTGATGAACATAAACAAGCTGAGAGTGAAGAGGCAACTGGTAGAAAATAGTTACACTGGACACAGGGGATGTGTACAGTATTTCGCAGTTCATGTTCAAGTTAACAGGTGGTAGATATGATGTGTATGAACCAGGAGAGGCGTTGTTGCCACGACAGGATAACTGCAACAGGTGAGAGTGAGCACACATGCTGTGTTTCAGCAACACAACTCTTCACGTCAGCGTTAGAGTTGATCACTTAGAGGCTGCTCAAGGTTTTCACTGATGGTAACTGAGCAGCATGAAAGGCTAATATAGAAATACAGATTTCACACAGCCAGTCCAGTGATAACAAACTAATTCTCGAACCTCCATTTTAATGCGTGCTGAGTAAGAGAAAAGTCTGTTTTCAAGCCACACGCATGTACGCTTTGTGTAATCTACAGGAAACAACTGGATGCTAAAGACAGAGTCCAGACGGGCTGTTTAATGATAAACAAAGCCGTAAACAAAACGAGCCGTCAGTGCTGAGACGAGTGTTTTTACAAATGCTGTAAGGATGGGTGCATCGCACAACACATACACACACACACACAATGTGAGTCTATTGCACAGTCAGGGAATCTCTGTGTATATATTACAAACAGACAGCATAAATTACACACTAATTTGTTCCTGCAGCTACTGATGTCAAATTATTATCTGGAGACAGTGTAGTATGGTTGAATACAGACATGACAGACATGAAATCAGCTTCACATGTGCCAGCAAAGCGTATGAAACTACAATCTCCATGGCAACCAGTCTATTTACAGTACAGTGTGGGCTGTAGCACATCCTACTTCATTTTCACTCCAAAAACGTGGATGAGAAATACCCTTCATAGCAAGCTCAAGAGTCACCAGCATTCCTCTGTCGTTTCATGAGTAACGAGAAAAATAAGTTGACAGAAAATGTTTCTAATTTAACCTAATAACATTTCCCGGAAAAAGAAAAAAAAAAGTCATGGCAAGTTTAAACCTTATGTCACTGAGCATGTTAGTGGGCCCTTACATTTCCTGCTCGGCCCCAAATCTTTCTTCAAGAGAATCTGTGATTAAAACGTCTAACATGCACAGACACTAGTTTATCATTACGTTTACAGCGTTCTCTCCAAACTGTCAATCAGATAGAAGATGAGAGCACAACAAGCTCTAACCTGTTACGTTTTCTCAAGAACACGTTCATTTCACAACTTTGTCCTTTCAGGCTTTTCCGCCTTACGTCCCTACTTCTCTCTATTTGTCCCCTCCCTTATGCCCATCTGGTGAGGTCAGCACAGGCAGTGTCTAATTAGCACTAGTTACCTACAGGCCATCTGCTGCATCCACCTGGAGGGACTTAAGCACAAACACCTACAGCAGGACACTCGGAGAGAACAAAGATTCTTGCCGACTCACCCAGATTTCAGCCATGGAGCGATCCATCACACAAGTAGGAACATAACAAGTGATGGAAATGACTACGCAACAGCGGGTCAGATAACTGAGCGTCCCAGTCCTCTTGTCCTCTGAGTGTGACTCTGACTGACTCTGTCATACACACACACTCACACTCACACCACAACACATGCTCAAGTCTTTCTCTGGACGCTGGCTTTTGTTCCACTCTGTCTGGTCTGTGCAAATGACTTCAGTGGGGCTGAGTGCCTGCCCAAATTCCTCCCACTACAGGCTCCAGTTCACAAAGCCACACAGACTGAGCAGGACTGACAGCTAGGGCGGCCTCTGGGGGCGGGGAGAAAAGCACATGTACACACACACACACACACACACAGATCACTGACCAACGCTGTTGCATTTCTGTCTCCGCCACATATGTGCCAGTGTAACTTTATCTATTGATGAAACCTATAGTGGAAATAGCCACTCCTCCTCCCTCTTACTCTGAACAAACGTGGTCCCAGCAGCAGTGATGGGACAAGTGTTGTGACTGACAGGCAGCAAGTGCTGCTGTGGCATGTGGGCCGGCTCCCGGACATGAGCACATGACATGAGACGGACAGAGTCAGAGGAGGCTCGCTGCGCTTTCACGACACTTCCTGACATATTCAACAGACACCCCACAAACAAATGTTGAAGCTTCTGTGAAGAAGGAGAATGACACATATATGAAGTCAGTCCACATAGAGCTGTTAAAATGCTTAAATAAATAGTGGATGTCCAGACGGAGGCCGGGACGACACATGTACACACACACACACACACAGATCACTGACCAAAGCTGTTGCATTTCTGTCTCCGCCACATATATGCCAGTGTAACTTTATCTATTGATGAAACCTATAGTGGAAATAGCCACTCCTCCTCCCTCTTACTCGGAACAAACGTGGTCCCAGCAGCAGTGATGGGACAAGTGTTGTGACTGACAGGCAGCAAGTGCTGCTGTGGCATGTGGGCCGGCTCCCGGACACGAGCACATGACATGAGACGGACAGAGTCAGAGGAGGCTCGCTGCGCTTTCACGACACTTCCTGACATATTCAACAGACACCCCACAAACAAATGTTGAAGCTTCTGTGAAGAAGGAGAATGACACATATATGAAGTCAGTCCACATAGAGCTGTTAAAATGCTTAAATAAATAGTGGATGTCCAGACGGAGGCCGGGACGACACACTGGTTGACAGTGTGTATTTAACCTGTCAGTAGTCTTAACACCATAAAACGACCAGTACAAATCATACATCATTCGTCCAATCAGACACTGTTAAACCACTACAGACAACAACATACCAGACGCACTCAAGGTGTCTGAGAAGCAGGCAAAGCCGCAGAGGGGACTCTCTGCACATGGAAATCCATTTGAAATGTTTGGGGGGGGGGCAGTGTGTGAGCTTGGCTATTATACTGGCTCCAATAAGACGTCTCTGTTTGGACCTCTGTCATGGAAATGTTATGATTTAAGGGGGTTTATGGGAAACCATTGGGTCTAAAAGGTCACATATTCAAGTGTCTAGTTGCCTGCTGGAAAAATACTCAACCACAAAATCACAAATCTCCGAGTAAACCTGTTGTTCTTGATGTCAGAAGGCTGTAATTTTTATTTTTAATCGAGGATTAAAGGACCACGTTTTTTAATGAGGATACGATAACTGAGCCGTGAGAGACAATAGACCACTGGCAGAATTCATTGCCCGGCCATTAGACACAGAAATAACAACTCTATCAGGATCAGTGGAACAGTGGACGTTTGTCTAGTTTGATGTCGTTATTTTAGAGATCCTGATTATGACGAGAACATTTTTAGATCTCTGACCTCTGAACTTGTGAAGACACTCACCTGTTGTCTTGTAGCTCCTCTGTAGGATCTGAGACTGCTTCTGTCACTGCAGCTTGCTCAGCTGGCTCCTCAGGTGGCTTAGTGATCAGCTTCTCATCAGGTTCTAGGGTTGTCTCTGTTGTCACCTTTGTTGGTTCTGATTCTTCATGTTTTGTTGGTTCTGTGAGATCTTCTGCGTGTTCTTTTGGTTCTGGGAGCTCAGCAGTCAGCTCTTCTTTGACTGGAGATGGTGCTTGCTCCCTTTTGGCATCTGGAAGTTCTTCTTGAGGCTCTTCTTCTTTCTTGGTGGGTTCTGGGGGCTCTTGCTGTCTGCTCTGTGTTGGTTTGGAAAGCTCTACTGTCTGATGTGCTGGTTCTAGAAGATCTGCTGACTTCCTTAAAGGCTGAGGAAGATCCACTGGCTTTTTCACACGAGGCAGAGGGGGTATCTCTGTCGCCTTCTCTGCTGTCTGCTGCGGTGGTGGGATCTTCTCCTGTCTCAGAGGAGCAGCTACCTCCTGAGTTGGAGGCAGAAACTCGAGTTGAGGAGACTCCAGGGACGGGAGGGCTCTGAGAAAACAATACAAGAGAGGAGGGGGGTTGGGGGATTTGTTGTTTAGTTTACAATTAACACAAATGCAATGACCGACAAAAGGTCAGAATGTGTGGCTATACTAGCTTATCTGTGTGTGTGTGTTTGTGTGCAGGACTACTGGAGGTTCATGTGTGTCTTTGTGTTGTTTCATTGTGTTGAACCGAATGAAAAAGGCTCATTCTTGCCCTGGAGAGCAGGGACGATGTCACAGTTGATGTCATCCTTTGAATATAAAGGGCTGCATTACTTCCTGTAGACCTCAACAGACACAGTCATCTGACCCAGGCTCAAGTCAATACAAAGTGCAGCTCTGTGTTTACCTCCTCATTCAGATTCATTGTCGCGCTGCTCTCTGTATATTGAAAAGGTCCTGAGCATAACATGACTGAATATGAAAAAAAAAACGAACTAAAAACAAACATGAATGTGGAATGAGCTGAGCATCACAGATTTGCAAGTTATGGTAATAACAATACAAACTAACCTGTTCATCACTGTTGTCAAACCAGGATACATTAGTGCCTCACTCAGTGTGATGTACTTGAGCAGAAGCTATGTGACAGCCTGCTAACTTTGTGAAACACATTAAATTTGGGGGATGGGGGGGGGCACACTGTGACCTCCACAGACCTCTTACATGCATAGATGGAAGGCATTTCGTTGCCATAGTTTTACCATAGTGAAATGTCAGGTGAGTGCTCCTCTAGTCACTAGTCCTCAAGTCTTAAAGCATTTTGAACATATAACTCATATACAGGGGGTCCTCGAGTTACATTGGTCGCGAATTACGTTGTTTTCGTGGTTACGACACATCTCCCGTGAACTTCCTTGTTTCGGCTTAAGCGGTTTGCCCCGTAAATACGTACAGACTTCGCACGGGAACTAGTTGCTGAGCGCTCTCTCTGTCTCTCAGCACGCCTGCCGGCTCTGCAACACCTCCGCAGTTGTGTTTACTTATGTGAAATGGCCGGCCGGGGGAGGGCGCCAGCGGCAGGCGGTAAGGAGATGCACACGGACGCAGATGCGTTCGGGATCGTGGCGATACCGTAGGTTTATTCACAACACAGGGTCTACACGGTTGATATCAGAAATGTAAAGAAAATGCTCATTACACTCGTGATCTCAAATCCTACGGCGTGTCAAGAGGGACAAGAGGGACAAAAGGCAATTCACCATAATAAACTCTTATTTTAGCGTGGTGTTATAGCGACATCTGGTGGCACAATGTATGCACAATGGCACAATGAATGTATGGTCCGACTTACGTCGAAATTCGGTTTCGACACATTCTCAGGAACAGATCTCCGACGTAACTCGAGGACCCCCTGTATACATAAATAACATATGTTTACCTTGACGTTTGCACTGTGTGAACTTGGTCACTCTGAGAGGAGGATGCAGCCTCTTTGAGAGCTTTTATCCAGCTCATATCTGGTTCTTGGGCTGTTAGTCCCGAATCAGGACCCTCAGACCTCTGACCCTCTGACTGCTGCTTGACAAGAGCTTCAGCAGGAGCTTCATCACCTGGTTTCCAGTCACACTTGGAAGCAGCATCAGTACTGTTTACTGCAGTGTCATCTGTGGGCTTTGACACTGACACCTGATTGTTTGACCTTTTTGACTGATTAGCGGCCGCAACACCAAGCAATTCAAAATCCTCTGGGCTCTTTGACTCTGCCTCACAGAAGCCTGTGCTCCCTTCAGGATGACAAACAGTGGTCTCCGTGATGCTGCCATGTGACATCGCACTTTCACAGAGGTCTAAAGCTTTAACTGACCCGAGGCCACTGCCATTAGCACTCAGGGTTTGATTTACAGCCGCTTGTTCTTTCACTGCTTCTTTGTTTATAGCCTTTATCTCACTTTGACCATTCCCCTGGCTGCTAGCTTTCTCTTCCCCCAAAGCTGCTTTATCTTCCCTTGTGATCTCCTCCACGTCGGGTCCCTTTATGGCTGTTTGTTCTACTGGGCTGCTATGTGTGGCTGAGGTTTCCAAAATTTCACACTCCTCAGTTTCCTGACTGTTGCTTTTCACAGCCACACTAAAACCCCTGTCCACAGTTTCTGGTTGCACAACAGGATCAGACAAGGCTCTAAATAGTCTTTCGTGAATTTCTTCAGCCTGGTTTGCACTCGACATGACTTCTGTATGAATGTCTGGACTGTCCGTGCTGACCTTTGAAGGAACAAAGATTCGAAAAGGTGAAGTCTCGTGTTCCTGTGATGCTGACTCATCGGACAGCAATGTGTTCATCGGGTTCTTGGGTTTTCCGTGTTGGTCTTGACATGAAGCTGATGGACTGCTTTGTTGCTGACCTTTACCAGCCGCATCGCCGACACACTCGATGCCCTGCATTAAATCTGCATCTAAACTAACTGCCCCTAACCTTGCACTTTTATTCTCATCCATCGCCAGTCTTTTCTCAACCACATGAGAGCACGCTGTTAATATTGCTGTGTCAGCAGTGGCATTTCTGTCAGCAGCCCCTCCACTCTCGTTCACATCACTGCCAATGTGAGATGGCACATAAACCCCTTGTACAGCTTGTGCACCCTCTCCTCCTCCTTTCTCTAAGCATACCACCGGCTCACTGCCTCTGCAGTCATCACGTGTCAACACATCGCTGCTTCCTGACTGACACAAACTCCCAACAGAGCTGTCTCTTTCTTCTTCTGCTTCCCCTCTTATCTCTGGAACCAGTGCTTGGATCTGCTTGCCCTGACTATTAGTTGTTTCTACCCCCTCTTGACAGCCACCTAACATCTCTTCTGCTGGGTGTCTGAAATCCTGACGCTGCTGCTCCTGCTCTTGTTGCTGAGCAAAACAATTTGGATCCAGTGACTGGCCAACAGCTGCACTCAGACTTGGTGCCATGTCCCCGTCAGAGCTCCCTCCCAGGGTTGGACATAAACTCTGATCAGAAACAATCAAAGATTCAACTCTAGACTCCGTCTCTTCCGATAACCCCACAGGTCTGTCAGGAGACGAGGAAGAGGATGCAATCCCAATCTTCCCCTCTTCTTGTGCCTTCACGTCCCTGACTGATGAGTCATTGTTTTGTACTTTATGTTCATCTGATGGATGCAGGCCTCCACTTTCCCCTATGTCGTTCCCACTACTCTGTGATGTTGTAGCTGTCTTTCCTGTCTGTGGCATGCTGCTGATTGCTGTAGCTTCTACAACCTGATTCTTTTTCTCTTCAACCAACACTGAGGACTGATCCCCCATATTAGGTGTCTTTTTCATACTGTCTTCTTCTTTTTCTTCATAGTCCACATTGGTAGGCAGGTCAGAGCTGAGGGGGCAGCTAACATTTAAGAGGCCACTCCTAATGGATGCTTCACTACTATCAGGTTTAGTGGTGGATGAGTTTGCCTCAGCTTGAGATAGATTAATTACGTTACTGGAATCATCCGTTGCTGGTGCACTCACCTCACCGTGATGGTGAAATTGAGGAAACTGATTTTTTTCTTGTGAAAACTGAATATTTGCATCTTTAATTGCAGAGGTTTTAGGCTCAAGATCGGACTCTGGATCATTTCTATCAGAAACACTTCTATCATCAAGTCTGAGACAAGTGTCATCCGTTTTGACGTTGACGTCAACATGACCCAGATGCCCTGATAGAGACACTTGTGTCATTTCCCTGCTCTTGTTGCCATCAGCCTCTCCAGAGACTTCAGCGTCACCACCATCAACACTGCACTTCTCTTTATCCTCAAAAAGACAAACATCACAGTCAGTAATAAACTCTAAGTGACTCAACATTGGCCCAGGGGGCTGTAGAACACATGTAGGATTACTGGCAAGTTGCTTGATAACAGGAATCGACTGGTCAGCGGCTGCCACTTCTGAAGTCACTGATTCATCCTTTGTCAGATCAGTAGAGTGAATCATGCTCTGAGGTCCTTCATCTGCTTTCGTGGGATCTGGGGTAACTAATCCAAAAGGTGGTGTTTTGTCCAACTGGATGGGAAGCTGATAACTGGCGTCACCAGGTTTTGTCTGAGGAGACGCAGTGCTGGTCAGTGTGAGAGCTTCGGGCTCTAAACTGGGGTCAGTGTCAGTAAGGAGCTCCTTAGCAGGCAACTGAGTGGAAACGTCACTTAAAAGCATGGCGGTAACATTATCACTTGAAAGCGCAGATAGTGAAGAAAGAAGATTTTGATGAACTTCTTTGTCTTCGAGAATGACAGCAGAGACATTTGATAAAAGAGACTCTTGAGGCTCGTCTGTAGACTCAGCATGGAACACACCCATCTCCTTCTCCCCTGACTGACACAAATTTAAAGGATCCTTCATTGTTTCCACTTCTTCCTGCTTTATCACATTTGCCGTCACCTGTTCGTCTGTTGCATGACCAGCCTCAGATGTGGAGCTTCCTGGGGTTTGAAAAAGGTCAAAATATACGTCATTACCTGTGTGGTTCCTCTCTGTAGAACATGGATGTTGTTTTGTGCATGCCTCAGTCAGTGATTGTATATCCACAGTATTTTTTATCATACCTGACAGATCTATGGCAACAGTTTCCTTTGTATCTATGGTCTCCGAATCTCTTTTATCCAACCGGGAATCTTTCGGTGGCTCCTGGAAGTCGACCGAGTGCTGAGTTAATGGTTTATCGTTCGAAGGAGCTGCATTTGTGAGGATTTCTGGCCTCTTCAAGCTGAGAAAATCTGGGAAAATGTAGCTGGCCTCATTGACAGGATGATATAAACTCTCATGTACGGTGAGTGGAGGCAAAGAGGCACAGTCCATCGCCGGCACAGACATGTTCATACGATCCACAGAGTCTTCTTTAACAGCGTCCGCAAAGTGAACTCTATGGTTGCCTCCACTGCTCCCACATATATCTACAGCCACTCCAGACATTGCGGTGATAACAGTATTGCTCTGGGTCTGGGCCTGGACTTGGAACTCAGCTGCACTTTCAGACGTCCGTGTCTCTGATGTGCTACATACAGGTTGGACCTGTTGACTGTCGCTCGCTCGCTGCTCTGCTGAGATTTGTTGTGAAGTCGTCAGAGGCTGAAGATTTATTAACGACAGCAAGAGTTTGCCCTCTTTCCTCTCTGTTTCTGTACCGGATGACTCCTCACTATTGTATCCCAAAGACGCTGCTTCCTCTGAAATCAAATTCTGATGGAGATCAGCCCTTACCCCTCGGCTTTTATTGCTGGAGCTCAGCTCAGGAGGAGCGGGGAGAGGTGAGGTTGCTGCGCCATGCTGCTCCAGGCAGGAGTTAGGGAGATGGTCCGGTTCGGTGCAGATGCTGTCAGTGATTGGAGCAGTAGTCGGCTCACTCCAGCCCTGTGACTTCAGCTGTGACTCTGCAACAACGGTGGGCGGACGCCTCTCAGCCTCAGCTGATGACAGCCCACTAGCATAACCTTCCGGCTGGTTGAACGAACTGTGCGCTTTAGCCAGCCCTTCTTTTTCTTCCACCGTCTCCCCTCCTCCTCCCCCTCCCTCTCCTGCTTCCTCCTGACAATCAGGACCAGCGAGTAGCCCTAGGGGAGAAGTATTGATGTGTGCCTCGAACCGAAGTGGCTCCTCTTCTCTGCCTCCCTCTCCGGCCGGTGAGTTTTCTGCATCTGCACTCTGAACGTTCGTCTCGTTCGCTCTCCTAATTCCAGCCTCAGCGGAGTTGTGTGGCATTTCGCTGCAGCCTTCTCCAGACGCAGCCCGTCCCTCTTTGGCTGAGGATGCAACTGAGTGTTTCCTCTCTGACCAGATTAACGAGAGCGGAGGGAAACTGTCCAGGAGCCCTCCTCTCTCTCCGTCTGCAGAGCTGATGCACTTTTCTATTCCCCTCAAACCCCTCTCTCCCGCTGCTTCCTCGCACTCTGCGATCGCTACAGTAGCTACTCCCTCCAGTAAATCACGCCTCACGCTTTCTCCCTCTCCTTCGCTTTCTAACTCTTCTGGCATCGTGGGTGTTGCCAGCGGCAACGCAGCCACCACCACTGAAGCCTCTTTATGGGCACTCTCCACACAACTCTCTCCCACACAAGTGTGGCTGCCGGTTAGTGGGCTCAATTTCTCCTGTGTGCGTATCGCTGCATTCGCGGTAATGATAGCCTCCTGTGTTTGTGCATCTGATCTCTTATCAGCACCAGCTAATGGATTGATAACTGTAGCTTGAACATTTGTCACTGGTGTATTTTGGTTGTTGACAACAACACCACTGCATGCGTCCTGCATCCGCTGTGGATCCCTGTCTGGGCTCTGATGAGGGCCAAATGGTGCATCCATACTGGTGTGGTTTTCTGATTGATGAGGCCTCGGTGAAGGAGCCCGGGTGGACGCAGGTGAACAGACGGTAAGCTGATCCGGCCGGCTGTGTGAGGATGAAAGCGGGGGTCTGGAGCTGGGTCGTCCTGTGGGACTCAGCTGTTGCTCGTAATCGAACCCACGATCAAACTGTTCCCCATAAATCTCAGCCTGAGAGTCTGCCGGTGACACTGATTGTGCGTCTGTCTGCGGGTCTGCGTTAATGAGTGACTCATCATTTTCAGACAGTGCTGCTGCCTTCGCTCTCTGCTCAGTCTCTCTCTTCCTCTTTTTCCTTTGTTTCTTTTTCTCTTTCTTCCTTGCCTCTCTGTCCTCCTGCCCTGTCTGCCTGTCACATGCTGAATTCACCGGTTTGCCTGTTTGTGCCTCTGACTGATTCTCCTCCCTGTGCCGACCTGTTTCTAACTGCAGCTCTGATACAGCGTCTTTGTCATTTAAATGAAGGCCGCTGCCTCCTGATAGTTCATCAAATAAATCCTCTCTCCCTTTAGTTTCAGCTGTACAAACACCATTACTGCCCTCATCACCATAACTGTCTTCCTGCTTGGCTGCAGTCTCTGTTATTACCTCTGTACCTCTGTCCTGAATCACGGGAATACAATCCAGACAGGCACTTTCCTCCACAGCTCCACTGGAATCAACAACAACTGCCTCTGTGACACTGTTTCTCCGCTGAGTGACAACAACATCTAATGGCTGTTCTTTATACCAATCTTGCTTTACTGCTACTATCTCCGTTTCCTCCTCTGACTTCACCTCTGTGCGTTTATCTGGCCTCTGTGTTGCACTTGTCTCACGCTCCCTCTCTGGGGCTCCAGCATTATTCCCAGTTCCCAGTATGTAATTCCTGAAACTAAACACGAGTAAATCGTTCTGACTGTTTGCTGTCTCGCTCTTTCCATGTGTTTTCTTGTTTCCATGGCTTCCAGTGCTGGTTCCTGGCTGGACTACAGTTGGAGACGGCGGCGATGACTCACTGGACTTATTAACCATCATCTCTCCAGTGTTCCTCCCCTCATAATGAACGGTCCCCCGTGTGATACTGGGGTGCTCTGTAGGAGTGAGTATGCCCAGGGAGGCCATTTGCTCTTCACATTCCTGGAAGGCCTCTTGGAGCTCCCAGTCAATGAGCGCAGCGGAGGGAGCGGTTGGGGGTTGGATGCCAGGGGAAGGCGTGGCACCGGGCTGATGTGAGCTCTGGGCATCTGTGGGAAGCGGGTCGCTGTCATGAGGCCTGAGAGGAGGGCAGGGTGACAGAGTGAAGGAGCTGTCAGGCAGCTGCTCGTTCCACGATGCCACAGTGCACAACCATTTGCAGAGCGGACGCCCATGCTCAAACACTGCACACACAACTGTGTTAGGGCCCCGATTCTGAGAGCGTTCCCCTGCAAGCAGTGTTACCAGCTGTTCCACTGCAAATGTTACCAAGCATGTGAGTCTGCTGTTCACACACACACACACACACACACATACACACACTATTTAGGTTTATTAAGGAATTACACTGCGGACAGTAGCAGCTATGCAGCTTTCCAACGCACTGCAAGGTTGTCAAACTTAAACCTGATTACACCAGGTTATGTAATGACAACCCAATTATTATTTGTTTAAGACGGGGGGGGGGTGCTTGTACATTTACATATCGAAATACTATGTTATATAGTAACTAATATATAGTAACTCGTAACTAAGAATCTCAGTAATTAGATTCACCTTCAAAAACATTGTGATGTGAGAGTGGAGGTGTAGTAGCTGAGTCAGCTGTTGTAGCTGAGTCAGTGTTAAGCCACTAACTTCCAGGACAGGAAACGATGTGGGGTCATCTTGGGAATCATATAGATATTTATATGAAGTAAAACATTATTATATATATGTATCAGATAACACTCATACTCACGTCCCCAGCTCCTTATCTGTTTGTCTGCTACAGCCAGTCATTCCTATGACTATGCCATTATTCATGTCCAGATAAATAAACAAATGTGACAAATAGCATCACTTTGTCCTGTGTCACTGAATTTGATTGAGTAAAAATAACCTTGCTCATTAAGCGCTCCCTATTTTCCTTGCCAGCACCACCTCTCCCTCCAGTGTCACCTCATTAAACTGCTGCGCCAGATTTACTTGGCACTTCCTGGTGAATGGTGGAGGCGCAGTAAGCTTATTACACATTTACAGCTTTTTACCAAAAGGGGCGCTGCTTACAGTATTGTACTGTAAGTCCTGTTACTTTGCAATGTTTGGCTTAAAAGGCAGCAATTATTTTCATTTTAATTAGTCTATGGGTTAGCACTTTAGATCCGTCCAGGAAAAAATGTTTACCGAGACTAATTTTCCATTCATAGTGTCACACACCATGCAATAATAATTATGCTGCTTACACTGTGGCGACATATTCACGCCTTCAGCAAATTAGTCCTATTAACCTCAGCAGTCGAGCCAAAGCAGACACAACATCTGAGCAGGAAAATCAATGTGCAGGAAACTCATCCAAGCTCGAAACAAAGCAGATCACCACACCTCAAGCTGAGTCATCTGAGACAAACAACACTCAGACTGTAATATCCACAGCACACAGTATGAGTTACAGACACTTGAGCAACCCCTCATGTTGTTGTTCCACTCCATGCGTCCTGGTTTTAATTATTACGTCATCCACTTCTGACCACACCCCACCGATCATGCAGAGACTACACTGTACCTTGTGTTTCGAACCACCAGTGGTCGACTCACGTCCATGTGATGCTGCAGGCCCTCCAGCAAAGGGTTCACCTGCTCACATTTCACTGCACCTGACTTAGTCTGAGCTCTGCACACATTCACACATGCAACAAAGTGATACACGTGTGGATGCATGCAAGTTTTAAAAGCAGCAAAATAACTAATAAATACACCATTTTCTTTCTCTTGTTGTAGCTAATCACATTACAGAATTATGGAGAAATATATTCATCTAATCCTGCAGTGTACTGTTGGTCTGTCCCGGGTCTTCCTGTCCTCTCAGCCAATGCGTGCTGAGATAGTCTCCAGTTAAACCATAAAAGGGAATATAATGACTTATCTGATTTATGGCATGCTGCACATCAAAGCCTGCAGTTTCCAGTATTTCCCAATCACTTCTTTTATAGAATTTAATAGACAGTAAACATTCAAGTCCTATTAACAGTTGAGCAATGTTTAGCAACCCATCTGTTGTTAAACAAGGAAATATGCATAGTATGTTTTCCTACTTAACCTCACACGCTTACTAAAGCAAGGACAAATCCTCAACAACAAACATAACTTCCATGAGAAGTGACCATATCCCAAAGACACCGGCAGCACAAAATGCAAAATGCAATCACTCATCCTCATGAATCATAATAAACATAATAATAATAAACAGCAATAGTTGTACTCCCCCCTCTGTACAACTGTAGTTAAATAAATGACTCACACTTTCTCAGAATTAGAGGAGCCACTGAAAGCTCTTTTTGTTCTGGCATCCACATTCATGGTTTCTTTTTACGACGAGAGAAATTTATATTACCTGCACAACTGTGTATGCACATTATTCTGACTGTGTGTGTGTGTGTGTGTGTGTGTGTGTGTGTGTGTGTTCGACCCCTCATCTTACCCTAGTGATGACCCCCAGATGTTGAGCTCACTGCTGAAGTCGAGGCTGGGCAGCAGGTCATGTGGAAACTCAAGCTCCTCCTTTTCCTCCTGTTCTTCAGCTGCACCTCCGCTCTCCTCCACTCCGGTGAGGACAGGGACGTCTGGGAGCACCGCCAGCAGACTCTGCTGACTCGACGAGACTTCAGGCCGCCGCGCTCTGTCGTCCCTCTGGGTCAAACCCTCAGCGTGACCTTCAGCCTGTGAGACAGTGAAACAACTGTAGCAACAGATACTATATGCGGGAGCCTCTTCTGCACTGTGCAAGACACACGAGTGTGTGTTTAAACAAGTGTGAGCATGTTGCTGGCAAACACTGGAACACTGAGTGATTTAATGCTCCAGTCAAACACCTCGAACAAATACCTCCACCCACGTGTTGGACAATTAAGTGGTTCTGCGTAGTCATACGCTTGTCATTGCAACCATCACACAAGTGGAAAGAAAGAAAGAAAGAAAGAAAGAAAGAAAGAAAGAAAGAAAGAAAGAAAGAAAGAAAGAAAGAAAGAAAGAAAGAAAGAAAGAAAGAAAGAAAGATGTTTTTACCTTGGAGCCAAGTCGTTTTTTCCAAGGAAGTCAGAATAACCATTATAGAAAAACCAGTCCTGCTGGTCTGTGACAAACATAATCAGGCGCGTGGTTTAATATTTGCCTTGAGTGTGTAGTTTAAACGACATGTTCACTCTTTCGTTTCCACCCGTTGTCGTGAGTAAACCAAATGTCACTTGAGCTCGGCCGCAACAGCCTTAAAACACAAACACACGTTCAAACCGTGACTTAATCTGTTTTGAAATCCCATCTGTTTTTCTCCCAGTCTGTCTGACAGTCGAACGCATCGACGGAGTCAAGCCACACACCGCAGCACATGGCGGTGGCATCGAGTTGCAGCAACACTGCTCTCCAACCAACACACCAACCACACATCATCCAACTGTCGTGCCATGATGTGGTGGAATTTCTCCCGCATATGCTGCTTCGCTTTACAGAGGTGGAACATTTTCCCCTTATTCGACTTGTTCAGAGACACAAACCAAGGTGTGCAGGTGCAGGCAAACATCTGGTGTGTGTGAGTGAGTGTGTGTGTACAAGAGCTGTTTCTATCAGAGAGAGATTTTAGTGAGTTGAGTTGAGAGTGTGTGTGAAGATTATAATGCAGGATATAATGCAGCTGTGGTAATGCTGTGCAAAGATCCATTCATTTGTTATTTATGAACCACTTGCCGACAGCATGTCTGTACACAAGCACTGGTTACTGCCATGATGAGTGAAAATACAAAACAAATACATGTATTTCTAGATATTATTAGTTTTTACGATAAATTACCCACCATAAGTTAGCATTGCATTAATCCAGCAAACTATTTTCCAACCAAATTTGCATTCAATGTATTAAATAACCAATCAGAAGTTACACACCACCTTAAGGACGTGTGCCAACTCACGCGCTACTCTTAATGTCAGCAGTGTTTTTACTGCAGAAAGATGTCGGAGACAGATTAACGAGAAAAACTGTGTGTATTGACAAGGCTGTGAGTCACCACTACAAAGAGCTTCCTTTGTGTCACACATGTAGCAGATGGAGCCACTTTAACGTTGCCCACACAAACACAAGAATAATACAGGGGCGTGCAGCCTCTCCCTTCACATCTATATATCACGTCAAATCAAAATGTATTTGTATAGCTGGAATCCTTCATGCTGTTTAAAGGCTCACACAACGGGTTATTTTTAAAGATACTATTTTCATCTTCTCTTGATGTTTCGTGGTCAGATCAACACAAAAATGTCCCACACCTTATCAGTCATGCATACAGAGGCGAATGCAGCTTTATCATCAGAAAGCGACTGCATGCACACGTCTCTGGTTTCCTGTTTCCTGCCCAAACGTTCTCACCTTCATATGCTGCATACAGCAGCGTAACATACTGATATACTGATGCAGGAACAACACATGTGAGAAGAGCATGTCCTAATGTACAGCTATAATAACACTTCGCCATGTTATTATATTACTGGCCATTTAAAAGGTCACCATGGGGTCGCAGTGAGTCCATGTGGAAACTCAGTGAGGTGTAAAGCTCAGGCCTCGCGTCGGTGAGTGTGACCCACACGGAGAGCGCCATCTGTTATTAATTAACTCACGTGCAAGCAGAGGTCGTCTGAAAACAGCCACTGCTTCCAACTGCCGGGGAATAAAACACACGTGTGTCAGGGTTCAGTGTAAAGTATTTACACATGACTGCTGTAAACAGAGAGAGGGGAGGATGCGCAGCAGGATCAGGCCCCTGACATTCACACACTCACTATAGTAACACATCCATAGCATCGCTCTATAACGCGACACCTCTCTCGTGACTGCCCTCTGACTTCCACCCGCCGTCTCTGTGTGGCACTTACCCAGCCGCGTGCTCCTCCACAGTGCAGCGCAGCTCTGCTCCGTGTGTTTTGAAGACGACACAAACATGCTGCAACACATGCTGCTGACACTCCCTCTCCTCTCCTCTCCTCTCCTCTCCTCTCCTCTACTGACTCAGCTAACTTCCTCCACCTCCTCCTCCTCTGCTGCTGTCGCGCCCCTCTTAAGTTTCCATGAGCTGCCTCTGGTTTTTTGCAGTGTGTGTGTGTGTGTGTGTGTGTGTGTGTGTAAGAGCCTAGAAACACTACACTACCACACGTTGACAAACACAGTCCTTACTGACTTGAATGTGCCGGCCGCTGCGTTGTCCTGACAGTTCTCCTCCCCCTCAACTGTAAACCCTTTCCTCTCAGATCCCCCCCCCCCCTCCTTTATCTCCCAACCCTTTCCTCTCAGCCCCCCCCCCCCCCTCCTTTATCTCCCTTCCCTCTTTTCTTTCTTCAGTCCCTCCCTATCCACCTTTTGCTCCAGTCTCCTCCCCCTCTCCCCTTGATGCTGTGCGCTCAGGCTGGTTTCCACTGTCTGACACTGCCTCTGCAGGTGAATGCTGCAAATCAGGCCAAGGGTCGGCCCTGCAGTGACCCTCTGGAGAGGATCAGGTTACACTCCAACAGGCTTTGGTTACATGCACACACAGGTACATGCACACGGCGACAAACACAACCACCCTGCATCATGAAATCTCCTTTCTCATCCAGCTTTGACTTGTGTGTGTTGCTAAAGTGTGACAGTGTCTCTGTTTTTACCAGCGTGTATGGACAAAGGTTACAGAGCTGTCTGGGATAAAAGCGTTTTCCTGTATGGATTTTGTTTTAATCTCCTTATACACCAAGAACCAAAGTACACAGATACACAACCAGGTAATAAAACCTGTAAAAAATATATGTTGCCTGAAGGAGCAACAGCAACAGCAACAGCAACAGCAACAGCATCGACAACACTTTCCCTCTGCTACATTGCAATCTTTAAGGGAGATTAAGACACACCTCTATATTTTGAAGTAAAAATACCCACAGCAAACACACACACACACACACACACACACACACACACACTGTACCTGTACGCAGTCATTTTGATTTTCCTGTGGAGGAAATAGTACAACATTTTCTGGAGCGCCCTCTTCTGGCTGTAATTAGGAATGAATGAGATCAATAAGAGCTCTTAGAGGGATATGTTACATGGCTGTAGTGGCATGCGCTAATGCAAAGGTTACAATGTACAATCACATCCCATTAGCTTCAGTGTTCGTGAGACAAATGTTTATGTTAATCCTATTAGCATAATCCTGAATTCCACTGCGGGAATCTTTCTGTCACATTGTGAGACTGTTTCCATGGCTGTCTCTTTTTTGTTTGTTTTTACAACAACAACAAAAAAAAATTACAACTTAATTGCCACAATATCTGTACATGCAAGCTGAAGGCACACACAACTGCCTTACAACCACCAAATGAATAAAGGGTTTTTATATTCAGCAAAAAAGCGAGCTTAGAGGTATCAAAGTGTGTAGCAGTAATAATAGATCATGGTATAAAGCAGCTAATGTTGTCTGCTCTGCACAGTTTAACCACCAAATAGAGCAATACAAAAATATTTAAATGCTTATTAGACAAGCTTCTATGAGGCATAGGAATATACACAAAGTCATCAGCACCGTGGGAAGCCGCAGTTTCACTGAAGCCAACACTTCATAATCGTGTCAGTAAACGTTAGTTCTGTTAGTCAGTCGTGCATGGAAGATTCTAAGTCCGTGCAACAACACCAGCACATGGTGCAGACAGAATCAAACCCAGACATCCATCTCCAGTGAGCTCAGGCTTACCAGTGCTTCAGTTGTGCTGCTCTCATTCCCCATGGCGCAGCCAGCTGCAGGGCCACAACTGCCCAAACCAATGGCCCCCTCACATCAGCTGGCTGAAAGACACTAAGACAGACGGCCCCATCAGCACTTAGCCACTCGCAGGTCTGAGAGAGGGATGGTGTGGTCCCACAGAATCATGCTCTGTGGGATTAAAGGTCTTTGGTGTGAGGTTGAACTTGCAGAGGGAGAGAATGTGTAAGTATGTGTGTTCTTTTCCAGATTAGGGACCCGTGATGCAAGACCTCCCCTCTGACCAAAGTGCAGTCGTTACTCGTGTGGTCTTAAAAGCATAACTGTCATATGATCATTCAAGGGGGATTTTACAGATTACTTCCAGGTTACGTTTGGCAAATCGAAACACCTGATGCACTGCGTTACCATAAACAACAGGCCACACCACATCCACAGGAGCAGGAATAAGGACATCTACATATGCAGTGTGCCACTGTGTCTGTGCATGTGATGTGACTGAAGCACAGTGACACAGCGGCTGAGGGCGGACGATCCCGTAATGGAATGTAATACTCATTGAACGATGACATCACAGCATCGTGTCAAACATGGGCAGAGCTCGTGCACATAGCTCTCGCTCATATGACTGCGGGGTCTTTGTTAGTCAGGAAGCACTGACCTGAATTTGTAAGATTTTATAAATAGAGACAGACATTGTCCACTGTTGTTAGACTCTTCTCCAGTGTTGTGAACAATTTTTCATCCACACGTCATTTCTGAATAAATGATCAGGCTGTATATTCCAGTTATAAAGCATGTATTAATATTGTGACACTATACATTTATTATCATGATATTCTGAGGGTTTTCAAGGATCATGTGGTAAGAAAACAGGTATCTGTTTTTTTTTTTCTCCCCCTTGTCTTCCACAGTGTGGCAGATCCTGTCCCAGACCTCCCTGCTAGCTATTTGTGTGAATGGGGTGTAATTTCAGCCTGCACTCTGTGGACGCGTGTGAACTTTAACTGGCAGCAGTGTTTTGGAGGGACCACCGTTGGCAGCATGAGAGAGCAAATCATATGATTAGACAGTTGCCAGGTCTTTCCTCATCTCAACACCAGCCCCCATCTTACAAGCTTTTGGGTTTGGAGGAGCTCTGTGTGTCTTACACAGAGACACCTACAGACACCTACAGTGGAAGGTTAGTGTTTCCTGTCCCATATCGGACCCCCCAGCAGGCCCTAAACCCAGCAGCAGCACCACCTCCAGAACTAAACCATACTCCATATTTCTAATAAAGCTATACTTTTCAATATCATATAACACATCATGCCGCAGAGAATATCATTAATGTAATTCAGCAGCAAGGAAAGCATGTAAACATACTGTGCAGTAGACAGAGTGGTGGTTTAAACAACGTTCATCCATCTGGCCTTGGCAACAAAAGTGAGTGCACTGAAATTGTCACACTATAAGTTGATTATAAAAGCAAATCACAGTCGCACAAATATTAACTACTACAAGCTTTTAAAGCTCCCATCATTTTTTTTTTTTTTTGCTTTTTCGTCTACCAACGCAAATAATGATCCGATAAATATAATACGTCTGTATCAATGCTGCAACTTACTGTAAACTACTCACCCATGCAAACAAGAGACTTTTCCAGACAGTGTCTGCCTCGGGTTTTGACAACTCTCGTTCAGTCTGTTTACTGTCAGACCCAAGGCCAGTGTTTGTTTCTGGCCCCTCTTGTGGGGAGTCTGTTGCTATATTTGCATTGGACGTTGAGTGGGAGGGGAGGACGGCGAGTGGACACAGGACAGGAACAGGACAGGAACAGGACAGGAGGGGAGGAGACCGAACTGGAGCTGGGGAAGCCATGTTTACAGTGGGGTAATGGTGGTGGTGGTGGACTCAGGTTGTCGCCTGCTTTGGCAGGACCAGGAGGCCCGTCAGTCAACTACAGGGGGGAAACTATGGCAACAATGTAAATAAACAAGCATGTTAGACAGACAGCAGGAATAGGAGTGAGGTATGACTCATCTTCTATAGGCTCATCACATATCACATATACTGTATGGTTTTGCTTTGTATTTCCAAACCTTATACATTCATCCATCATGGCATCTTCAACGTGGAGGGTGTTGTGTCTCTGTGGATTTGTGACTAGGATTAACACGCAGCAGATGAAACACCACAAACCAGCTGTAACAAAGCCATTCATGCAAACGAGTGCAAAACCTACAGATCTCAGATGTGTTTTGGGTCAGGTATTATCTGCCATCATTACAAGCCACACTACGCAGAGTGGCCAGTCTGTGGGCTGAGCAGCCTTATCATCCCTATAAATAACACTGATGTGATCAGCTGTTTCTGACAGTTAACACTGATGTTTACACTCAGATTTAACACCGTTTCCTGGTTGACTTGCAGGTTCCTTCTCTCTCTGCTGTCACTCACACTCAGGTTGTTAAATCTTTAACGTGGTCGTTATCAGTTCTCAGCACCCCCCCGACTCATTTATACTCAGCCCCTCCCTTCCTCATCCTCTGCTCCTCATCATCACTGATCCTTTTCCCTGCTGACACTGCACCCTCCTCCGGCATCGGACAGAGAACACCGTCTCTGCCTTTCTGTCTTGACCAGGAAAACCAGCCTCCTTCTGCACACTCTCCACGCTCACTGAGACAGACATTGATCCAACGCTGCAGTCAGCCAACACTCCTTCTCCTCTGTTTACCTGGCTGTGAGAGATGCCGATGCAGCTCCCCATCTTGTATTCCATGTCCTCTGGTGAAGTGACCCTGGCACTACATGGCTGGCAGAGCACCTTTCTGCAGAACTGCATCATTATCAGTCAGCCTCAGCATTGCCAAGCAGACAGATCTCTGCTACTGAGTGAGCGTGAGCATGCCTCTGTGCCTGTATCACTGTGTGCCTCAGTAACTAATGAATGCTCTGCACTGCATTGCCCATAGTGCACCTGACATATATTTCCAAGCCGCTGTTATATAAAAATCTACATTACATAAGAAATCTAACCTAATCAAAGTGCGTGTGGAAAAAAAGGGAGCGACTCTTTGCAGCCTCATATGCAGCTGAGGTTCAGACCACTGCATGGGTGAGCAGCAGAGTGAGGCGCTGCTTTGCAGGGAGAAAATGCTCGGAGAGAGAGAGATGGGAGGCGGCATTTATGGAGCCTGTGCCTTTAATAAAAAACAGCAAATGACAAGGATGGTGGAACAACAGCACGCTGAGAACACAGGAATACGTCAGTGTGATCAACCAGCTGAATGTGAGCACAGTGAAGCTCACTCAGCCAAAACAGAGCAGGAGCAAATAATGCAGTGGAAAACTACAATATGGAAATGACACATTTAAGACTACAAGAATTAAGGCACTCCCACCCTCCCCCTTTATTTTAATTATTTTAAAGCTCTGCTGGGCTTTAATATTTGTAAATACAAAAGTGTGTCAGAATATATGAAATTATTATTATCTTTATAGCTTTGCTTACAAAGATTTGAACTTTGAAGAACTTTGCTTTCAAACGTCTAAAAACACTAAAACAAAAATAAAACAACATGTTCAATTTTTTGGTCCCTCAGTGTGAGACCTTGAAAGTGTTGACATTTGATATGCTTAAGAATTTGTCTTTATTATTAAAAAATAAAAAAACAGTAATACCCCTCCAAACACTTCTGGGTTCAGCTAACAAAAAGCACAGTTCCTCACTTAGTCTGGGTGTTAAGAGGCTGAATCATTGGGTCTCTGATTTCAAAGGCGTCTATGAGCTCCTAGAAAAGAAAAAAAAGGTGTCATAATAAGATTATGACGAAAGAGTAAAAATATATATTCATACTAGGTCTTGTATCGATGTCAGATTAAGTTTTTAGTGTTCAAGACAAAAGGTTGCTCACCTTCCACATCTTTTGACTAATTGAGATGATGCACTGGTTACGATCAGAAGACCCTCCAGCTTCTGTCTCCTCTTCCACAGGTGCTAAAACCCAATAACACACAACATTTAACCTAACCATATCTTCGTTCTTATTACCCCACCAGAATAACTCAATTTTGTATCCTCTCACCTATGCATGGCAATTTATCATTATCCAAATACATCCGAGCCAAACCGTCCTGCAACACAGATAATTGTTGTCACACCTGCTGACAGTCACTAGGGGGCAGACAAGCTCAATCCAAACAGACTTGAGCACGAACAGCTCACCCTGATGAGAAAAGATGTGTGGAACATGTTCTCTACTGTCCGGGAAAACGAGTTGGGGTCAATGACAAACTCGTAATATGATATTGGTGACGTTGCTGAAAAAGATACAGGCATATCAGCAATCGACAACTATGATGTCCACAATGTATATGGGATTATTTTGAAACTCACGATCGTCTTGATAATAACTCTTAAGGTATCCTAGGATCCTTTCCACCTCTTTCTCTGTTGCTTCTTCGTGGGACCCGTCCATTTTTTTCAGCTGACAGACATGAACAGTACACACTAAGTAGAACTAGTAGTAAGTAAGTAGTGAGGGTATTTTAGATTAGATATGGCTCATTCTGTACTTGTAACTGTTTGCTAAGTCAAACTCATATGCATGTAGACAACTGGAGCCATTGCGGTGCAGGTTAAGCTACCTGAGTGGGCATTATTCTTTTGGCCTCCTTAGTGGGGGCTTTGGCTTGTCGCACTGTCTTTTGCTTTGGAGGAGGTGGCTCTGCATGGAACGAGCCCATCCTGATGAATGGAAACACAAGAAAATTAAATTTGACACCGAGTCTGCTAAGAGACTGTTATAAATCAGGGAACATGTGGTATTAAGCTAAAAATAATAGTGCAGGAATGATACAACTGTTAGAGGGGATTGGGTGATTTTAATTATAAAAAATAAACATTCTGGAATACATAATTGTGTCTGTCCCATTATGAAGTGATAATCCACTCACATGTAGTGGAAAGAGGGTGCGGTCCTGAAACAGCACTCTACCCTTCTGGCCAATCTGTGCCAGGCATCTGGGGGCATGTAGCCATTGACTGGAGCTCCGTTCTGCTCATCGCTCTCATCTTCTAGTCGGTTAAAACCCATGAAGGACAACTGTCAACCAAGCAGACACATCTTTACAATGTAAAAAGTCCTGTGCTTACTGGACAAACAAAAACATCCTGATTTTTCTTATATTTTGCATTTACAGTGGTTGGCAAACACCTACATGCCTCACTGCCAAATCGCATTCCATTCCATTCCACTACATTCTGCCCAATGTGTCGTCTCTTACAATCAGCAAGGGACCGATTCTACCCCGGGTTCCCACAGGGATTTCTTTCAGCTGTTTGTTTTATCATCCTGTCGTATTAAAACACACTGGGCTACGCCTGCAGAGTAACACCTATACTATACTTACAACGTGCTCAGCAAAAGTGGTGGGATCAAAAGAAGCGCCCTCAGCAAACATTTGGCTGGCTTTCTCCTTTCCCAAGTTTGTGGTCACAACCAGGAGCTGGGCATCTAACGCTGCTTCCCTTGTCTGTCGAACTACCAAAGGAAACAGGGAAATCAAACCGATGATGGTGGTGATTATGATATGTTTCATATTGGAACTGTTACTCCAGATAGTAACAACACAACATCACAGAGAAAAAACACAAACGTAGAGTCAGCAGTAAACCCAATTAACCAAAATCAAGCATCTACTCCTTGAGCATAAGAGTCAGCTCCTCCTGGGTCACAGAGCTTTGACTGCATAGTTAATAATGACACTAATCGTTTTTAGCTAAGTGAAGCTGTGCAGTCCAACATCTCCAAGGCGTCATCTTACTCACCATCTTTAAAAAGCTTATTTGCTTCTTCTAAAACTTCCGTGAGTTTGTTGTTGGATGGATTCAACATATCTTCTCTGTTCTCTGAGGGGGGGGAAACACGCACAGACATGCATCAGAAACTTACAAACAATAAATCAACATGAAGCTCCCCCGGCCTGTGTGTCATACTCACGATGCACGGAGTTGATGAGGTCTCTGTACCTGCTCCGTATTTCCCTCCTGAGCTCCGGGTCGTTGTTGTCTTCTTGCGGGTCAGGTGAGGGTGAGGCCGAAGCCGAGGTCGAGGTCGCGGGAGCAGAGCCATTCTGACCGCCGTCCCCACTGCCGCCTCCGCCTCTCTTCATCTCGGCTCCGTCAGAGGACGAGGTGCGTGTAGCTAGTTGGAAACACGCCGAGTTGAACACTGTCTTAACGGGCTCTGTGGAAGTAACAGCTCCTTAGCTAACTTCTAACAACAATTCTCCAACAGAGAGTAAAGACACAAACCAACTCTGGGCAATGTTGTCAGGTTGTTGAACGTTGTGTTGCGCCGGTTAGCACAGCAATCGTTTACCCGAAACAACACAAAGACGTCAGAAAAGTCAAGATAAATAAGTTACGTGTACTCGCTTACAACCCGGGGCTAAGTGCTAATCGTTTCATGAATCAAACCAAGTAAACGCAGAGAAGTGTAAAGTGATTAATATAATGCATTATTCCATCCAGTGTCCTGCTGCACACACACTATGTGAGAAATAACCGCAATTAATGTCACCTTCTATAAAAAAAGACGCTGCTACATAGCTAACGTTTACGGTTACGCAAATGTTACATTTAGTCTGGCCTAAATATGACTCGGCATTACTAACTATGGCTCGAGAAGAATTTGATAAACATAAAGCGGATAATATGTCAAAACAAAGTAAATTCTGAATCCGGAGCTAAATCCAGAATCACAGGTCTGCTTAGCCAGCAGCTATCAGAAACCGGAAGCAACGGGCGGTGTGCCATCTCGTCTCTGTTGTTCACATCTTTGGACCGGGCTAACATTAGCTGATGTTGGCTGGAGAAATCAGTTGTTATAGTAACTTAGCTGAGACTAATATCCCGACGAAGCCACGCTGAATGTGAACTGAATATGTTCTGGTTGTTCCTCTACTCAATCTACACATTTTATTTCTATATCTTAGACGTACCTGCTGTGCATAGTCAGAAGACGCGGCAAGAGTTGTTCAACGAAGCTAACGAGGTTCAACGAAGCTGGTTTTGTATTGGTGATCTATTTTCTGAGGAAACGAAACTTAACGTGGCGATTTAACAATAATAATTAAATTATAAAAACTAATTATACAAAATATATACGCATTTCTGCCTCACAAGAATGCATAAAACGAAGAAAAAAGTACACATCAGAGAGAATGTAAAAAAAAATTAGTTCTGAAACATATTGTTTCTGTTCACTTATTTATTTCAACGCTACAATGTCAGTTACCAATTTACATTATAATTATGTAAATATTATCGCATTCATTTTTAACTTTTTAAAATTCATATTTTATTGGAATTTATAAAACTTCAGAGTCCATCGAAAGTGGAACTAGCTTCATTGATAGTTAACAGCATCACAGCGAGAGACGGCGGGATATACCGGTAGATGGCACACTAACCAATGTCTGGCACTATGTGTGCGCGAGGACCACTCTTTATTAAAAACTTCTTGTACTGTTGTCATGGTGACCCGAAGCGTCCCTGCCGTCACTTCCAGCTGTGACGGGTCTTGTTGATGTGGGTTTCTTAACAATGGTTCAAGTTTAAATTGGTGAGTGACGTTTATCATTATTATTTTGTTTATTTTTTTTAAAAAAAACCACCAAAATAGTTACGGAAAAAGTAAACACTTCCCCCCCATACAGACTAAAAAAATATTAATTCGAAATATTTCAGCTTAGAATTATGTTAAAGTTTAGTTTTAAAACTTCATAGATGAATTTTGTGTGATAAGCCTTATTTATTATGAAAATACTGACCATCCAGGCGCATTCGGACCATGATTGTACTCACTTTGTTTAATAACTGGAGTTATTATGAGATAAGGAAGAGTGAAGGGGTCTCAGTCTGCTATTTATCACAGCTCAGGTAGACGCGCAGCCATAATCCCTGTGTGACCTCTCCGTGCAGGGAAGCAGGAAGACTGTACTGGAGCAAGGAGCAGGGGGAATTTGGAGCACCTCAACTTGTCATCCATGTGATATAACCTGTGTCTTATCATGGAGCCGAGGCCCATCCGTGTCCCACGGCGCTGCGACTTGAATGGCTTTGACAGGAGAGAGGCGCAGAGGAGTGGGTATGTGTTAACCAGCCCCCGCTCACTGGAGTCCTGTCGGCGGCTGGGTATCAAACCTGTTGACCTGCTAATTAAATCACTAAACGAGCTGATTGCTAAACAGAAAGACGTGCCCGCCGAGGCGGTGAGAGTTATGCATGAATCCTACGAAAGGGAGCGATTGAAGCTTTTACGAGTGAGCCGAGAGGAAAGGGAGAGGATTATCCGGGCAGACAGGTGGCCAGGCTCTAACAGGGTGTCAGGCCTGGAAGTGGTGCCTGTCACCCAGCTGAAGGATCACTCTGTGCAGAGACAGTCCATCCCATATGCAGATCTGTGCTCCACAGTGGAACCCGTCAGCAGGTCTTCCTGCTCTGCTGCTGGCAACAAGGAGCCAGACAGGAGCACAGTCTGCAGCTTCAGACTGGGAGACCTCAGAACATCCCCTGCTACTGAGAGGAAAGTGGAGAGGCTCACTCAGGACATCAAAAGGGAGATGAGCGTCACAGTGTCAGAGAGAGACCGCAAGATAGCAGCTCTCATGCTGGTGAAGCATGAGGAGGAGCAAGCGCACATGAAGCTCTGTCAGCAGGAGGAACAGGAGCGAGAGGAGGCCCACAGGCAGAGGGAGGCTGAGCGGGCTCAGGAGGAGAGAACGAGGAGGAAGAAACTGAAGCAGAGTATGAAATGCTGGTCTGAGGAGCTGGAGGCCCGCAGGAGGCTGAGGAGGTGTCAGGAGAGAGAGAAAGCAGGGCAACTGAAGCAGGAGGCACAGCTGCAAGAGGAGCGCTGGAGGAGGCTGAGAGAGCAAGTGGAGGCACAACGCAGAGAAAAGATAGAGGCTGCACAGAAAGAGGCAGAGGAGCGCAAACACTACCAGGAGAAGCTGCTGAGGGAGAAGCAGGAGGAGAAGAGACAGGAGCAAGAGAGGGAGAGACGGGTAGCAGCAGAGAGGGAGGGGAAAGCGAGGAGGAGCAGAGTGTTACGTGAGAGGAGCGAGAGGAGGAGGCTTCAGGAGGAAAATCAGAAGGAGCTCCTACGACACGTCCTGCTGAAACAGCAGATAAAGCAGCAGTCGGAGGAAGAGGAGGCGAAGAAGAGGAGCACCCTCGAGGCGAGGATGCAGCACTCCCGTGAGAGGCGAGCCGAAGCTGCGGAGGCACGACTGATGGAGCTGCACAAGCGAGCAGCCCACGAGGAGGAGCAGGTTCAGAGGGCACAGCTGAGGTCCAAGCTGCAGAGCGTCCAGGAGCTCACACACAAAAAGATCCTGCTCCAGCTGAGCCAGCGTCGCATGGAGAAAGCTGCTCTGCACACCTCGGCCCAGCTCAGGAACAGAGCTCAGGAGACACAGCAGCGCAACAAACACCAGCAGCTCTGCCACCAGAGGCTCAGAGAGAGGGTGCAGCGCGAGGAGGAGGCCACGAGGAAGGTCAGGGAAGGCTACATCGTGGTGAAGGAGTGGAGGAGGGAGAGGCTGAGGAGGCAACGGGAGCAAATACAGGAGGAGGCGCAGGCCCTGGCTCGGGCCTCCTTTCACATGAGGGAGAGAGTGAGACAGCACATTAACAGTCGAACCTTCGATCAGATGGCTCTGCAGGCTCAGCTGACGGCCTCCATGAGTCACCTGAAACTATGAGAGAAAGGACTGACACTCATCCTGACTCCAGAAACACATCTATTGCACAAGTGAACTCAGAACCCTCAAACAAACGCAGAAAAAACAACACAACCCTGTGTGGTTTCCATGTATGTGAAGAGCTCAACATTTCTAGCTCAATGAGGGATGTGATTTTAGGGCGGTGGTGACACACAGTGTGTGATTAGATCCTTAATCCTGAATAAAGTGAATCCATAATAAAAATGTCTGTGCCACATATCTTTTATTATTACTATTTGGAAGGTTGACAGCTGCACAGTGAGCTTTCAGGCCACAAGAGGATAGACTATTAGTTAATGTGTAGCTCATTGTGTGTTTTTGTCTGGTGTGCTGCATCGTGACAGTGTTTGACCGTACCAGCATGTCTTACTGGAGGTGGTATTTTATTTGCATGAGATAAGCAGGGCCGATTCAACTTAACTTTAATTTAATTTAATTAAAGGGTTAACGGGTTAACACTTTCTTGTAATAATTTCATTAATAAAGTATTTTGTATATCCCCGATAATAAATCACGCTTCAAAGCACAAAATGTCTTCATTGTTTCTGTGTTTAACACAGATGTTCCGCTGCACCTCTGACCAGCCTTGTCTGACAAAAACACCTTTTAAAAATGTAAAACCTGTATAAAACATTTCACGCCCTTTGTCTTAATAATTCCATATCGCACGTAAATAATCAGTAACTCTTTACCTGTGTTTGAGCTCTGGACTGAACAAAAAACTGAAGAAATACAACACGCAGCCCAGAGCTCTACCTGCTTTGTGTATCAAACTACTCAAGCTGCTCAAGTTCCACCCCTGAAGACGTCTTGGAATTAAATTAAATGCTCAACAGTTTTCCATGAGGGTGTGGTGCACAGTGTACTTTGCACGTTGCTTTCTTAGTCATCATGGAGGCCAAGAGCGAGCACCACTGGGATCCCCACTCCGAGGATGAGAGTCAGGCTCTCCAGGAGCCCTATGTAGTGCTGCCGGTGGATCTCGGCTTCACCGTGCTGCCTGAGCTCGTTTCTGCTGCTGCTGATCTCTGGGAGAACGTGCACTGTGGCCACATAGAGGAACGTCCCGGCTGAGAAGAGCATTCCCACGCCTGTTGAGCTGAGCTGGTTGTCAGCCGAAGTGCCAGACTGCAGACAAAAACACACTGCATTAACTAATGCCGGGCGGCTAAAGGGAGCAGACTGATTCTGAGACAGACTCTCTCAGCTGTGTCCTTACTGCGTGTAATATGAAGTAAGTGCTTATGGCGGCTACAGGTGACGCGGCTGAAAAGGCCAGCAAATGTCCCTGAATATGCTTCTTCTCGAGGCCTGCATGCATCAGAAAGGAGACCAAACCAAAAGCCGCAGGCGCCTGGGAGACAAGACAAAGTGTTCGATGAACGGTTTCTCCAGGATCAGTGAAACTGTATGTATAACTGTGTGTTTTTCGCTCTCAGCAAAAAACTCACCTTGTGCAGAATCACTGCAAAAAACACAATGACTTGCACGGTCACCTGGCCCGTGGACACGGCAGCGCCAAGAGCAAAACCATCAGCTATATGCAAAAAAAAAAAAAATCTTTTTAATTCTTACAACGAACTACTTTTTCAGTGGATGCTAATGTTTTTTCCCCTATGTAAAAACATTAGGTAAAAGTTGCAAGGCAACACTGGAACCTCAAACCACAAAGCGCTGTTGGGAATAGGAATTTCTAATGAGTATAGTCATTCCTTGAAACATATTGTTTAGCTAGACCAAACACAGGTCAGTAACAGTACGCAATGGTAAATATTTTTTTGTAGAAGTTACCTGCAGCATGAATCACCAGGCCCAAAGTGGCTGTGATGCCAACGCTGTTAGGCAATCGATTCTTTTGGTCTGAAAGGAGACATTGAACATGTAGCGATGAGTAAAGACAGATACATGCAGACCTGATGTGCTGGGAATTGAGGCCGACACTACTAGAACTCTGCCAACTTGCCGCGCATGGAAATGTAGCTTCCAACCTGATCCACTACAAACATAAAGGTGAACCCCAAGGTTAAAGCCACTCCGATGAAGAAGCGCGGTGGAAGGCCACTCTCCGGGGAAGTCGTGTTTTTCTGATTACTCAGACCGGAGCGCTCATCAGGAGTGGAGGATGCTGCAGAGAACATCAAGGACAGAGAGGGCTCTTGATCACCACCACATAACAGACTACAAAGGTAGAGATGCATACATTAAAATCACAGAGCCACGTTTGGCCCTATTGATCATTTCAAAGAGTTACAGTCACACAGATGGGTCCAATCAGGTGTCCAGGTCCTCAAAGGACCAGGTGTAGATTTGGGGTGGTGGGTGATGCTCACCTCTCCAGGACAACTCCAGTAGACCCACTCCCTCTGGGATGGTGATGGCCAGTGCGGTTCCACACAGGAGTCCTGCCCCAAGGATGGAGACAAACTGCAGGCTTTTCTAGGAAGAGACACACTGACATCAGCTGATCATCAGCTGGACTAACACCCCCCCAACCCCCCTCCCCTCCACACACACACACACACACACACACAGTGCCTCAGTGACACGGTCTCATCCATGAAGCCTCGTAACGTTACGATCTACCGCCTCACGTCAGGCGAAAGGGGAAAACAGCATATCAAAACAACCTGAGGCGCGTTAAGGTCACTGTGGCATCGTGACCGGCTCACGTGACAAGACGGAGGTTTAAAAAAAATAAATTAAAAAAACTTACCTCGGAGAGGCTGAACAACAGTGGGACGAATCCGAGGAGGAAACAACCTACAAACATTGCAACCGATATAAGAGTAATAGTCAAGCCGCCGTCCATGACGACGACACACTTCTCCCCGGTCTGCGTGCAAGATGTCTCAGCTGTGTCCCAGTGGGATGCGACGGTCTGATCTCATCGAGTCTCGGGAAGACAGGTTCTGGACCACAAGGGACGTAAGTGCCATTCCGCTTTTCCACGTCGCACCCCGGTCTCCCTGCCCGTCTCTCCCCACAGCGGCACTTCCTTCCCGAGCAGCAGCACCCAGTGTCGGACACGGGGAACTGCACCCCCAGCAGCTTCCTCCATTCTTCTGCGCTGTCGGTATATGTCATGCTGCAACATCAAACTCAGATAACCCAGTCATGTCTGCCATACTGGCCCCACTAGGATGACACGTTGAACAGAATATATTTCTATCTCAGATCAAAACAAACTATAAAGGCAATTAGATAGATTTATAAAGTAAATAAAGTAAATATAAAATATTATATGGTGTGCACTGAAACAGCAAAGATCTAACAGTGCATCAGGACTATGGATCCAACTGATGTGGACTGCTCAAACCAGATGAGGAGAAAGAGAAGGAAGATCCAGTGAGGAAGAACGAGACCCTGCTTCGAAGACACTGAGTAGAACCCCCTACCTCTGGTAAGAAGACCCAAGCTGAAGCAAAACAGACATCACCCCGAGCAAGAAAGCGAGGGAGATTTCTGTTGTTGTTGTTGCTGTTTAATAGAGACTTGACAGAAACATGGTTAAATACTCATTTATTGTTCTAAGAGCTGGCAGGGAAAGTAAATATACACAGTATGCAAATCTGTTGTACTCAACGGCCCTTTGGAAAGAATGATGAGTCAGTTCAGTGTTGAGATCTGTTAGTGTTACTCTTCTTATCTAGAACATAAGACTAACAAAGGCAAAAGCACATAGAAACACATTCTAACTGTACACAGTTTTGAAATACAGACATTCTGAATACATTTAAGCAACGAGCTGAGAAATCTATAAGTTAGTTTGACTGTTATTAACAAAAAAGAGACAAGTATTTCTTTCCAGTGAGTCCCACTATTTATACAGACTGTATGAAAATAAAAATATCAAATAAAATATTACAGTATGATCCCAGATTTGGAAAGTGGAAATCATTGCAATTATTGGACTGACAACACGTGTGAAAATCCATTTCATGAAACTAGATACCAGTCAGTTTTATTATAGTTTAAAACTAAGTTTCTGGTCAATTAGTGAACCATCCTTTAGAAGTTGTATATGAACAGTGACTACATGCTTACTTAAGCCGCTTTCAAAAGTTGTGGAATTGACCTATGTTCAGTGTTTGTTTTTTCAAGTTGTTAGACACAATGAGATTTTTTCTTACTACCTCCCTTTGAGCTATAGAGTGTATCTTATTCTGACAGGATGCAGAGATTTAAAGACACCTCAGAGGTATAAACTTAAATGGGTATTAAAACAATGACAAGATCATCTTATCCTGTCCTGACTAGAAGAGCAGCAGACTCAACACTTAATGTTCACTGTTGTTGAACACGCATATGAGACATGGTCTTCCCTGTCAATCATATAAGTCAAAGTATAATTAGTGCACATTACCTCAGTGGCTGAGCAGCTGTATTTTTTATATTATGGCCAAATAACAATAATAGGCTATAGTGACAGGCTGTTGTGGTAATGAGTCTGGAGCAGTTTGCCTTGTTTAACCAACAAACTTCTTTATGTCTCAATTGGGCAGCTCACAGTGTAGAAAAACAGAAGCTTGTTAAATCCTGAGTAAGGTCAGAACTGCACAGGCACTGCATTTCAAAGGAGAATTTGTTACCTAGTCTTTTTCTGTGTTGATGAGCCTGAACAGAAGCTGCTTCATACAGGTGAGTCATATCAGGTTAATGTTAAATATGCGTGTTCCGTGATCAGGTGTGGAGTTGTAATGGATCATGTAGTACATGTGCTTAAATACTAAAAAACAAGTAGCAAAGAGACAAATTAGGCCTATTTTCAATTTTTATGTGTTTTGAGAATGTGTAAAAATGAGAAATTGAGTCTGACTGGACATTCACTAGTGTACCTCTTATGTTGCAAAGCCCACGTATTCATATGTTATCACCAAACGTAACTCATACAGTGTAAAACTCAGCACTGAGTGATGGCAGATGGGAAACCATAACAATGCTTCATTACGACGAGAACAATTCCTACATGTCCTTACTGTCTACATAAAACAGTGGACTGAGTGGTGAGACATGGATTACCTGATTCATAAAAATGTCAGTAGCCGTCTAATTTGAATGCTAAATTGAAAATCTCTACACATGTAAACATATGAGAAAAAAGATAACAAAGAAAACAACAGATAAAGAGAGCTGGTCACAATAAGAAAAATCTGAAACTGGCCCAGGAAAACCACAAAGGCCTTTCTCACCGTCCTCTGAGCAACACAAAAGGATCAGCAGGATCTTGGCTTTCAGTCCTTTTGCAGCAGCCACTGCAGATTGTCCCCTACCGGAGGCAGCATCAGTAGCAGCAGTCCAACAGTGATACCAACAAAGACTTAGGGATAAAATGCCAAAGAGGATCATACTCCACATAGTATGGAATTCGCCCTTGCTTTTAGCTTGATGGCATTTGATTACAAAACAAACCCATGTCAAAAAAGATTTTTTTGACAAGATTGAAGTTTTGTAGCCGAATAATCACCTCTTGGAGTGTTAATAGCATTTTTTAGCGTTTTTTAAGTTTTGACATTGGAAGAACTGCTTCAGAGATGACCACATCTTCACAGAACAAGCTATCTGCTGATGTGGAAAACTGTTGCTATCATCTCTAATAAGGTGCTTCTTCAGGGGAAGTATCGAGTTGAGACAATTAGAAATACTGGCAAAAAATTATAGAGGAATCCCTCCACCCTTTGAACTTGAAGGCATGCTGTACAACAGTACCAGTGAAACTCACTCTTCAAGGACAGCTTCTCTTTTCCAAGTGCAATAATGTTGAAAAAATGCAGAAAGATAATCACACCCATTCCAAGACAAGGCAAAAGATTCTTCATCTGTGTGCTAGTGTCCATCATTAGTGTCCAGTGTTTCGGGTGTGCCTCAGCTTCATCGGTGCGGGAACGCTTTCTGCCTTGTACTATCAGAGTACATAACCACAGCAAGTACGCAAAACATGTCTTGTGGTAAGAACCAGTGAAGGAGAAGACAATATCATTAACAATCAATCCATTAAATGCTTATTAGACAGAGTGCTTATGTTAGTGTTAGGTCCCTCAATAGAGGTTGAGATGCTTTGGAGAACTGTTGATTCAGTTCCTGGTTTAGTTCATATGTTCAGTGCACTCCTCAAGTTTTCTTCTGTTCCAGATTGTATCACGGTCGAACTTCATTATCAATTAGGCTATCCTCACCAGACTGAAAGTCCTCATTCAGGCCATTTTCAACATTGATTATCTCCTCGTCCTGCGAGGATCCCTGGCCATCGTCCTCGCCACTGCCGGAACCAGCCTCCTCCGAGTTTGGGTCTTGAAGTACCTGAGCAATGTACATTTGCTGTGGTGGGGAAAAAAATGAACAAAATAGAATGTTATAGAAAAGGTTTTCAATAAGTTCTCCTTTCAACAAAAGGTTTGTGTGGGTTCCAACACTTCAGGAACCTTATCTTTTTTGACTATCTACAACTTATATTGATAACAAACGAAAAGTATGAATAGTTGAAGGTGAAAAATGTATTTGTGGTACAAAATATTGCTAAAGATGAGAAGAAATTGGACTGATTTGTTAAAAAAGCAGCATAATTTAAAAACAGACGCATGCTTGTTTAAAGTATTTAACTCCACAATTCTTTGTGTTCTTGTTGACTTTTGTCACTTGTACTAGAAAGCTTTGATGATATATCATGTCTCTGTCCACTGTTACATTCTGAGAAGTATATTGATGTTAAAGTAACAAGCTGAATACATACTGTTGCCTTGTTGGCTGCAGAGGTGCACACTGAATGCCCATTCTCCACACCATCAATGTCCTGGGTGTCAATCTGGTAAAGAAAACCATATATTTAACAAGAGCAGTGGAAAACAAAGACAGTTATGGACAGTCATCTATCTTTAAAAAATGTAAAAGAAAAGATATAATATTTTTTTACCTTGTAGTTGTGAGCGCTAAGATATTTAAAATGTCCAAAGCAGACATGAGAGAGGCAGACAATGATTGTTATGATTAAAACTACGAATGTGAACATGGACGTTGCGGCTGAGAACCCTAGGGAGAAAAAATACAGAGAAACTTATATAACAGGTGCTTGTCCGGATGATTAAACAGTAAATAAATCCAGCCATGTGTTTGGATATCAGTGGCCTGTAGATGGTGCCGTTTTCTTACCCGCACGAACAGTGGAGAAGAACAGAAGCCAAAACAGACAGAGAATAGGAGCAGCCACCACTTGGTTGACTGCTCCAGAATGGATCTTCTTGTCCAGTTTGGTGGGCAGATAAGCATAATACATGTTGTATCTGTCTGCTAGGTGCTTGAGGAGCATGTACATCAGCCCTGCACAAAGGGGGGGAAGGGGGCAAGACAATCAGTTCAAGTAATCCAATTAGGCCAGCTGATAAGATTTAGAATCATGAACAGAACCCCGTATACTGCTTGCCCTCTGTTTGTCTCTCCTCCATTTATAGAGCATACTATCATGATGTGATAGAATAACAGCTCCCTGCTGTATAACAGCAGTAATACAGCAGGGAGACTAAATGGTAGCACTCACCAAAAGGGACAATGATTGGGCAGGTGATGCTGTAGGTCATAACCACAGTGAAGACACACATCATCCAGGCATAGGCTGCCCCAAACTGGAACTCATAGGCTTGATGCTAAAGAGCCACAATGGCAGAATATAAAAAATTCAAAATTTGAACCTCCTAATCCTAAAATCCTAACATAGTAGACAACAAGATTTGTGTATGTCTTTTTTGTGCACAATGATTGACCAGGGCAGACACTAACCCTTTTGACATTTTTCCGTTCAGCTGCAGAGCGAGCCAGGCAAAGTCGGATCATGTACATCAGCAGACCAGGGATCCTCAGCAGATCCATGGCATTTCCAATGAATGCAGACGCAATGACATAGTTGACAAAGAAGGCTCCATTGTCAGGAAGGAAAACACACCTAAAGAAAAAAAAAGAAAAAGGTCAATATCACCATAGAGAGAAAATGTCACTTTAAAGTTTGAAAAAACAAACACTAAATTAAGTATCTAATTATATTTGTGTTTAAATTAGGTGATTTTTACGTGATTTATATTCTGCTTTTTTCTGACAACAGAGTTGTATTCAAATGATTATAAATTGTGCTACTTACTCAAATCTCACTTTAGCATCTGCCAAAAATCTTCTATCAAAAAGCCAGCGAAAGAAAACATCCAGGCTGCAAAGATGAGAAAAAAATAAATCAACTAAAATATTAAGGCTTATTTTCAATTCAATTGTGTTGCAAGAGGTAAATTAAAACATGCTATACCTGCTGAGTCCTAGGGAGGGCAGCAAAAGGACCATGAAGATCAAGAAAGTGTAGCATTTATGCATTGTTGTCCTGTTCTCTCCTGAGCTGTAAGGGCAAATGAAATAGTTAGATATATAAGTGAAAACTCAAGCAACTCAAACCTCAAATGCAAACAAAGACAACTTGACTGCCATTGTTAAATTAATGAATTAATGATTGACTGAATACTGATTGCAGGAAGTGAAAAATCATACCGGGTCCAATGTGCTTCAAAGAAGGCAGAGTAGTAGACAATGGTAGGAAGTAATGCAGAGAAGGACCACAAGAGGAGGGTGGGGAAAAACTGGGTGATGATTGGATTCTGAAGAACGGATCAGAAAGACATTGGCATGTTTCAGTAAGGAAGTATGCAAATGTGCAACCGCATACTGAGATGGCTCAAACACAGCTTTGAGCACTCACATTTAGGTACTCTACTGGTTTGGTAACATTGAACTTGTCCATGGTCGAGATGATGATGGCTGGGGTGGTGAGGAAGAACAAGAGCAGGAAGAGGACACAGTTGATGATAAAGCACCTCAACCACCAAGAGGCTCCTCCCACTGACAGATGCTCCCTGTGGGATAAAGGTTTTGTAGCTGTTAGACTGACACTGGGTGATGACCTGCAGTTATGGACACAGCTGGCCTGTAAACTCAGACTGCAGCTCAAAAACTTTTTTTTTCATCTTGTGTGAGAAAGTCACTTCAGAGAGGATTCAATTTTATCTCACAGATATTAATAGCATACAAAGAATTTAGGTATGACATTTTTACACTTTTAATGGTAAGCCATGATAAACCATTTTGCATCAGTGAAATCATGGCAGAAAGTTGTGACAAGTGCTTCAACCTTCAAACAGCACACAGATATATGTCGTCATATTGGTTTTATAAGATTGCTGAGGGAAACTTGATTTGAAATGGTAAGCATCTCTGCAGAGCAAAAATCACTGTAAACAGTGGCTTTGCTGATACTCTACTCTTGTTAAAATACTGCACATTCTGCTGTGCAAACACAATCTACAAGACTTCTCTGTATTCATGATAGTCATTGTGTTACTGAATTTACTATATTCTTGATAAAATTATTTCAATTTGTTACATTTTGAACAATAGTGATACAGATAACTATGGTCTGTTCTCTACAATCTTAACATGAAATGTTTACTTTTATTCTTGAATGGAATATGAAATTTGAACGTGGGCTTACCAGTAGACATTTTGTGGATCAGGGGCATAGCCGACAGTCCAGTTGTTTGTGTGCAGCTTGCCACTTATCTGAGAGCTCCTGGGCTCCCGACGACAGTAACATCCCTGACACTTGCAAGCATTGAAGTCCTTTAAAATTCTGAGATCATCAATGCAAACACAGTGCAGATGTTTCAGTTGGTCAAAAACGCGTAATATGTCAATTCAAATACAGTCTCAAAGATACAGTAAACATGGATAGACATGCATACAAGGGAACTTACGTAGCAGTGATGGATTCATTCTGAAAGGTGACAAATGCCATCCCTAAGGGTTTCCTGTTGACCTTCTCTCTCTCCTTCCTGTACTCCTCCTTTAGTTGTGCGTCCAACTTGGTATAGTAACTCACTGCCTCTTCCTGTGAAGGTCATTAAAAAGTGGTTGAGAGTGTATGTTTTTATTTTACTTAATCCTATTACAGAAAAATTATGATGGATATTAAACTATACCTTGCCTTCCCATTCCTAATTATAGAAAAATACACTACACCCACTGAAAGAAGAATCCAGCACCACTTTTTGTGTATTCTGTTACAAACACAAGACAGCTTCTGGAATTACCTAACAACAGTCTGTAATTAGTTAAACTGGTGATCAAATATCAGTTGGAGCAACAATACCAAGCTAGCTAAGCACCAATGAAAACTGTGAGTAGATGACATTGATGGCATTGTTACCCTAATGCTGAAACAATGAATGCAACTTTACGGGGACAGCATGCATACATACACACAACTTAACATATCCCTAATTATCAACAAGCCACATCGTGAAATTACATTGAAATCATTTCTGAATGTTATTTACCAGAAAAAAAACATTTGTGGAGCTACCAGCATGTTAAACTGCTTAAGGTTTTCTGCTTAATACTGCTTATTCACAAATCAAAAATTAGATAGATCTTCCTTATCTTTCCCCCAATAATCCTGTTAGTATCACCTTTGAACAAGATTAAGTGTGTCTTATTTTGAGATAAACTTGCAACATGTTAGTCTGACCTGCTCACAGCCTTTGATGATGCAACAGCAAAGGTGTCCACAGGGCTTTGGGTTGATCATGGTGTCATTATGCTCCTTGGCCTGGAGGTCAAGGAAGAATTTCTTGCTGCGTTCTGCCTTCTTTCTGCATATAAAAGATCAGCTGTGTCAGACTGAGGGACTATTCTGATGAAACATGCCCAGATCCTGAGGCCAATTCATCATGCTATGAAAATGCAAAGACGCACACACACACATGCAGTGTGTAAATGATCACTACCTTTCAGAATTGAGACACATCAGCCTGGCCACATTGTAACAGATTCGAGCTTCAAGAACGGTACAGTTTTCATACGCATGTCTACGAAAAGGGAAGATAGAGTGAATACATTTACAGAAGGACAAGTGTACACATTATGCAATGCATCCAAATCCCAACAACAGCACTGTATATGTAGTAAATGACATTTCATAATGTAATATCAGTTAGCAAAAAATTGTATGAATGCAACAACCACAAGTTGTAAAATGATCTCACAATGTTTTTTTTCTTTTTAACAGGAGGTTCTAAGGAGGGTAAGAAGATAGGGAGGTTGTGCTCAACCACTGAGAAGCTTTAGCCAAGCAGGAGATAAGATTTTTCTTAAAACTAATTAACAGAGCAGGAGTTTAGCCAAAAGTCCCCTGCTCAGGCTTGACACATGACTTGCATAATCTCGCTCATCTGGCTTCTATTACAGGCAATTACACATATAGGTCTGTCATTGTCTGATCCCAGGCAATATGATGAGGACAAAGCAGCAGTTTTAACAGGAAAACACGTGGCTCTCATACATTTTAATACAGTTACACCTTAAACCCATGATAACAGTGCAGTGTACAATTTTCATGAACAGAATTATTGTGCAATATTAACTGCGGAGGCAGAAAACCACTGAGAGAGATCCTAAGGTGTGCTTACTCAAAGTGTTGCTTTATCTCATTTTCCTCTGCATATTTGGAGATTCCATTGACAAATAAAGTGCGCTTTACCTGCATGGAAATAAAGGAAACTAAATAAGAACATTCAGAACAATTGGTCTAAAACGGGGATATTCTGCAAGCAGGACACGCACCAGGTCATCCTCCTTGTAGTGCATCTTGGAAGTGTGCCGTCTCATGCTATACACTGTCATTAACAGGTAGAGAAATGCAAAGGTAGTGTGCAGCCACAATAGTGTATTTCTGAGGAATTAAAAATGAAAAGGGGATTTAGTAATAGGATTGGAAAGTATAACATGATGTGCTAAATAAACGATAGTAAAAAGCTACTCACTCAGTATCCAAATTACCAATAGTGGTTCGCCCAAAACTGTAAGCATTATTTTCTGTCGAAAAAAGTATTCATTGTATTGTGTTATATGGTACTACACTGCACTTCATGCAAACAATTTTACGGCATATAAAAAAATGCAAAACATGGTTTAAAATGGAAGAGGAGAAAAGATTGTTTGCAAGAGTAATTTCACATGACTACAAAAAAGAGAAAAGTATCCTTTTATAGATGGCATGGAAACTGGTAACACAACATAGAGAGCCAAAGAGAAAAGATGGTAATGAGAAAAACAAACATAAATTTCAAGGGCAGGTAATTCTGGCCTACTTACCAAGTAAGTTTCCTGAGAAGTTAACTGGCAAGATGATACCCACAGAAAGTACGCCTACAACTACCAGCAGGCCAATTATGTGGCGTTGAAAGGACAAATAATACACTGCATCCTCACCACACTTCTCTCTTATCTCTTCATCTCTACAGAAAATACAACAAATAAATCAACATTTTTTCCATCAAATGAGAGCAGTTTGTCTACTCTTTTAAATCCATGTTTCTTAATTTTTCTAATTTCCAATATGCTCATAGAGAGGTTGACTCACTTTATGCGAAAGATAGCAGTTAGCCAGGAGCAGAAACCCTAAGAGAGAACACAGCAGAGGCCGGAGGTGTGCAAGGTACAACTTATAGAATGTAATATATGACAGAACATATTATATCCTGTAAGAAAGAGAACTTACTGTGTCTTTCTGATCAATGTCTACAGAGCTGCAAACTGAGGTGAGGCGTTCATATCGTTCAGGTGTCTCTGATGTCATTGCAGAAGCCACACTGCAACCAGAAAGCACAACAATGCAATTGCCTGTTGTTGCATTATTAACAAAAATCAGTGTAAGAGGATGTTAGTTTTGCACCACAGAACAGTGGGATTACATCAGTATGCAACACACACACACACACACCACATAAATATACAGTCGACACGCCCTGAAATGGACTGAAGAGAGTCGTTCCTGTTTACCCTTGTTGACTCTACACAGTATTTTGGTTATCTAGCCAGTCAACCACAGGAAGATTCTCTGCAGCCACATTTCATGTAGCATTAGGAATAACATGCCTACTTTACCCAGGTTAAAGACAGCATTGCTGTCATAGGAAAGGTCACAACTAGAAAGATAGAAGGTAATGCTATACACAAAAGAGCATTAAACAAGAAAACAACACACAATGATCATCAAAAGGCAATTTTTTGGAGTTTGTCCAGGAGAGCCACGGATTCTCCAGAACATAAGACTACATAAACAACCTTACAGCATTTTGATTGCATTTCCCAGAGAGATCATGTCAGCTCATCTTTGATGAAACTGGAAAAAATATAAAGAGGAGCCAGGCTCTGCTGGAATTCTAATATTGGTTTAGTGTTGAATATTACATGAAAGGAAGACATCACCCACAGCTCTAAGAGATCTATAATGTAATGAGGAGAAACCCTGCAGCTCTAATCCTCCATTAGTCCTCTCTCACATTCCAGTGAGAAGTAGGCAGAGCTCAACTCTAGCAGACAGGACACACTGTAGGTGCACCGTGTTTGGGCCTGTCTATTTACAACCACAGATCAGGACAGAATTACCTCTCCCTGCAACTATCCCCACTGTGTGGCTCATGCGGTGCGCTCACACAGAAGAAGTCCGTGCTTCATAAAGAGGTCAATACAGAGATAAGCACACAAGATCTGATTAAGATGGTGAGAGAGGACAGGACATCCAATAGCAGAGCAGGAGTGACAAGGAGAGGGAGGAAAATTAGGAGCATGGTTCTGTGAAACACCTGGAGAAGAGAAAAACGAAACCCTCAAGTGTACAGAGGAGAGTGAAACCCACAGTGGCCTGGGAAGGATGGATAAGAGTTATGAGCAAGGTTAACTACAGAGAGAAAAAAGAAAGAAGGCTACAATATGGATAAACAACATACTATTCCCGATCATCCAGGCGACTGTATCGCTGATCCATTCGCCTAAAACAAAAAGCAAAGCCATATGTCTAGGTTAAGTCAAAATATCCCTGTTGCGCAGTCCAGGCACTAGTTTAAAGAAGAACGCACAAAGCATCCTGGCATACACACAAAAATCAATTCACAGCCTATGATCTGATAATAATAGTTTGTTGATAATTCATTTTTTTCAGGGGCATTTTCAGGGTTATACTCAAAATTCCAAATTTACCAGACTTTAAAAGACAGACAATGATCTCAAGTCAGCACATTCTTGAGACAACAAACTTCATTTCCTGTTACAAAAGTGTTCATTCTGCCACCCCTTCCCAACCTCCTACCATGCTGGAACCACATTTTCTTCTCATAAGCAGCTGCAAAAATAGTGGATCTACAACATCACAGCAGTTTGGAGCAGTTTGTCAGGCACTTTGCACCAGTTTGACCACAGTCAAATTGGCTTATAACGATATCTGCTCTCCCTCTCTGCATATTTTGATCAGCCTGTTTCTTATTCGAATAGTATGGCGGTGTAAAATAATGGTATCAACCATTAACAGGTACTATTGCACTTATTCCTTTCTTATTCTGTTATTTAATAGAAGTTACCAAGTTCATCAATGTGCTGATCAGTATAACTATCAAAAGATCATCATATTACAGTGTGTCAAGAGACTTTCAGCATCATGCTCCAGCGATTGCAGGCATATTCAAACAGTAGTTTGCTTAAAGTTTGCTAAACAAATAACATAAATAGGAAAATTGCAAGCAACATCGACAATAAAAAGGAAAAACTACTGATGCTGACTTCCTGTCTGGAGTATTATCCTTGTGATGTCACCTTCTGTTGGAAAACAACACTTCTTCACCCTCAGAACAAGACCACAGGAGTATTTAGAGACAAACATCCAGAATGAAAAGCAATCAAATGCCAAATATGTACAGGGGGTCCTCGAGTTACGACAGTCGCAAATTCCGTTGTTTTCGTGGTTACGACACATCTCCCGTGAACTTCCTTATTTCAGCTTAAGCGGTTTGCCACGTAAATACGTACAGACTTCGCACGGGAACTAGTTGGTGAGCGCTCTCTC